>JANQAP020795871.1:0-12237 GCA_026874005.2 Erythroxylum coriaceum | reverse complement strand
AGAAGAATACCCCGTTAGGCAATGGGAGTATACCTATTGCATACAAGTGGGGGATAGAGGTCGGGATCAGTTCGCGTCTGCATTGTATTTCTTTATTTTATACTGAATTGTATATTCCGTAAATTTTTGTATCTTTGTCATCAAATATTACGGTATGTAATAATTTTTGGAATTGGAAATGTTTTGTAATTATAATGGGCCCAAATAGCTATGAAAATTCTGTTGATTGTATTGTTTTGTTGAAAATGGTTATAAAACAATGTGGGTCATTTTGGTTATCAATTTTCTGCACTTTATGTTTGTGGTTTAAATAAAATAAAAAAAAATTTATATCGATTTCTGAGTGCTCTAGCACACCACCCTCGCGGGGCACGGACTCGGATATCACCGTCAATGTCGGGTTCGGGTCTTGCGGGAGTGGGGTGTTACACCTTCGATAGGCAAACAACCCGTTGGCACACCTTTGGTTGGTAAAACAACCCATTGGTACAGTCGCTAGGCACCTTCGATAGGAAGCACAACTCGTTGGTACCCCTTTGGTGGGTAAAACAGCTCATTGGCAAAGTCGCTAGGTGTCTTCGATGGGAAAAATAGTCCGTGGGGCATCTTCGGTGAGAAAAACAACCCTTTGGTTCAAATTTGGTGGCCAAAATTGGCCGTTGGCACAATCGCTAGGCACCTTAGGTGGAAAAAAACAGTCCGTTAGGCACCTTCAATGGAAAAAAACCCGTTGGCACACTTTCGATAGGTAAAACAATCTGTTGGTACGCCTTCAGTGTGCAAAATAGCTTGTTGGCAAAGCAGCTAGATGCCTTCGATGGTAAAAATAGTCCGTGGGGCACCTTCGGTGGGAAAAACAGCCTGTTGGTGAACTTTTGGTGGCCAAAACGGCTCATTGGCATGATCGCTAGGCACCTTAGGTGAGAAAAACAGTCTGTTGGGTATCTTCGGTGGGAAAAACAACCCTTTGGCACACCTTCAGTAGGCAATACAACCTGTTGGCACAGTCACTAGGCATCTTCGGTGGGTAAAACAACTTATTGGCACATCTTTGGTAGGTGAAAGAGCCCATTGGCACACCTTTGGTGGGCAAAACTGCCTGTTGACATATCTTCAGTTCACAAAATAGCACGTTGGTATCATCGCTAAGCAACTTCGATAGGAAAAAAAGCCTGTTGGGCGCCTTCGGTAGGAGAAACAACCCATTGGCACTCCTTCGGTGGGCAAAACAGCAAGTTGGCAAAGTCGCTAGGTGCTTTTGGTGGGAAAAACAACCCGTTGGTGCCTATTCGGAGGCCAAAATAGCCCATTGGCACGGTCGCTAAGCATATTAGGTGGCAAACATAGTCTGTTGGGTGCATTCGATGGAAAAATAGATAATTGGCCCACCTTTGGTAGGCAAAACAACCTGCTGGCACACCTTCGATGGGCAAAATGACCCATTGGCAAAGTCGTTAGCTTCCGTCGATGGGAAAAAAGTCCATAGGGCACCTTTAGTGGGCAAAACAGCTCATTGGCAAGATTGTTAGGCACCTTTGGTGGGAAAAATAGTTCGTGGCGGACATTCGGTGGAAAAAAGTCCGTTGGCACACCTTTGGGAGGCAAAACAATAATTTGGCACACCTTCGGTGGGACCTTTGCTGGGCAAAATAGCCCGTTGGGCACCTTTTTTGGGAAACATAAACAGTTGGCACAGTTTCAGTGGGCAAAACAGCCTGTTGGAAAAGTCACTAGGTGCTTTCAGTGGGAAAAATAGTCCGTGGGGTAGCTTTGGTGGGAAAAATAGACCATTGGCATGTCACTAGGCACCTTAGGTGGTAAAACAGCCCGTTGGCAAACGTTCGGATGGCAAAATAGCACGCTGGCAAAGTTGCTAGGTTCCTTCGATGGGAAAAAGTATCAGTGGGGTAGCGTCGGTGGGAAAAATAGCCCTTTAGTACACATTTGGTGGGCAAAGCAGCCTGTTGGCATGGTTGCTAGGAATTTACGGTGGGAAAAATAGTCCGTTGGGCATCTTTAGTGGGAAAAAGCCCATTAGTAGAACTTCGGTGTGTAAAATAGCCCGATGGCACACCTCCGGTGGGCAATAGAGCTCGTTGGCATAGTCATTAGGCACCTTCGGTGGGAAAATCATCTCGTTGCCACATCTTTGGTAGGCAAAAGAACACGTTGGCACATCTTTGATGGGCAAAGCTGCCCATTGGCACACCTTCAGTGTGCGAAACAACTCGTTGGCATGATCACTAAGCACCTTCGGTCGAAAAAACTGCTCATTGGGCATCTTCAATAGGAAACACAGCCAGTTGTCACACCTTTGATGGGCAAAACAACCTGTTGGCACGGTCGTTAGGCACCTTCGGTGTGAAAGACAGCCAGTTGGGCTTGTTCGATGGGATACATAGTCTTTTAGCACATTTTTGGTGGGCAAAATAGCCTGTTGACATGGTTGCTACGCACCTTCGGTGGGAAAAACAACACGTTGACAATGCTTCGGTGGGAAAAACTACCCATTCACACACCTTCGATGAGAAAAGCAGCATGTTGGCTTGTTTGCATGATCACTAGGCACCTTCGGTGGGACAAACGGCTCGTTGGCACGATCGATAGGCACCATCGATGGGCAAAATAGCCCATTGGCACGGTCGCTAGGCACCTTAGGTGGGGAAAACAGTCCGTTGGGCACCTTTAGTGGAAAAAACAACACATTGGCGCACCTTGAGTGAGAAAAACAACCTGTTGGCACACCTTTGATGGGAAACACAGCCTGTTGGCTCACTGTCGTAGGGTAAAATAGCCCGTTTTGTAAAGTTGCTAGCTACCTTCAGTGGGAAAAACAGTCCATGAGGCATCTTCATTGGAAAAAACAGCCCGTTGGCATACATTCGGTGGCCAAAATTGCACGTTGGCACGATGGCTAGGCACCTTAGGTGTGAACAACAACTCGTTGGCACACCTTCAGTTGGCAAAACAGCCGATTGGCACACCTTCGGTAGATAAAACAACCCATTCGCACACCTTTAGTGGGCAAAACAACCTGATGGTATGTTCATTAGGCACCTTTGATGGGAACTTAATCTGTGGCAGACATTTGATGGGAAAAATAGCCCATTTCCAAAGTCACTAGGCACCTTAGGTGGCAAAAACAGTCAGTTGGGTAAATTTGGTGGGAAAAACAGCCCTTGCCACACCTTCGGGAGGCAAAATAGCCCACTAGCACACCTTTGGTTGGCAAAACAACTCATTGGAACGGTCGCTAGGCACCTTCGGTGGTCAAAATAGCACAATGGGCAAGTCCAATGAGAAACACAACCCGTTGGCACCCCTTCTGTGGGGAAAACAACAAGTTGGCAAGGTTGCTAGGTGCCTTCGGTGGGAAAAATAGTCCGTGGGGCATCTTCGGTGAGAAAAACAGACAATTGACGCACATTCAATAACCAAAATAAATTGTT
This sequence comes from Erythroxylum coriaceum, assembly GCA_026874005.2. Lineage (NCBI taxonomy): Eukaryota > Viridiplantae > Streptophyta > Magnoliopsida > Malpighiales > Erythroxylaceae > Erythroxylum > Erythroxylum coriaceum. Next base: position 8,788 of record JANQAP020795871.1, on the reverse strand, counting down.
GGCACTGTTGCTAGGCACCTTAGGCGGCAAAAATAGTCCACTGGGCACCTTCGATGGAAAAATAATCCCTTGGCACACTTTTGGTACACAAAACAGCCCATTGGCACACCTTCGGTGGCCAAAATATCCCGTTGGCAAAGTCGCTAGGGACCTTCGATGGGAAAAACAGTCCGTGACGAACATTCAATGGGAAAACAACCCGTTGGCACACTTTTGGGAGGCAAAACAGCACATTGGTACAGTTGCTAGGCACCTTCAATGGGCAAAATAACCCGTTGGGCACCTTCAGTGGGAAACATAGCCTGTTGGCACACCTTCGGTGGGCAAAACAGTTCGTTGGAAAAGTTGCTAGGTGCTTTCGGTGGGAAAAACAGTTTGTGGGGTAGCTTTGGTGAGAAAAATAGGTCGTTGACACAATCGCTAGGCACCTTATGTGGTAAAAATGTTCGTTGGACATCTTCGGTGGAAAAACAACAAGTTGGTAGACCTTCGGATGGTAAAACAACCCACTGGCAAAGTCGCTAGGTTCCTTCGACAGAAAAGCTCTTCGTGGGGCACCTTCGGTGGGAAGAATAGCCCGTTGGTGCACTTTTGGTGGCCAAACAGCTAGTTGGCATGGTTGCTAGGCACCTTGGTGGGAAAATAATCCATTGGGCACGTTCGATGGGGAAACAGCCTGTTGACACACCTTTGGTAGGCAAAACAACCCATTGGCATACCTCCGGTGGGCAGTACAGCCCATTGACACAATCGCTAGGCATCTTTGGTGGGAAAAATAGGTCGTTGGCACATCTTTGGTAGGCAAAAGAGCCTGTTGGCATACCTTTGGTGGGAAAAACAGCCCATTGGCACATCTTCGGCACGTAAAACAGCTTGTTGGCAAGATTGCTAAGCAACTTTCATTGCAAAAATAGCCCGTTGGGCACCTTTGGTGGGAAACATAGCTCATTGGCACACCTTCGATGGGCAAAACAACTCATTGGCATGGTTGCTAGGCACCTTCGGTGGGAAAAATAACCCATTGACACACCTTCGATGGGAAAAACAACACTTTGGCACAGACGATAGGCTTCTTCTGTCGACAAAATAACACGTTGGCACGGTCACTAGACACCTTAGGTGGGAAAAACTGCCCGTTTGCACACCTTTGATGGGAAAAACAACACATTGGCACACCTTTGGTGGGAAAAATGACCCATTAGCACACCTTTGATGGGAAAAACAGCACGTTGGCATGTTGGCATTGTTACTGGGCACCTTCAATGAGAAAAACAGCCCATTGGCATACCTTCGGTGGGAACAACAGCATGTTAGCATGGTCGATAGGCACCTTCGGTGTGATAAATAGCTCGTTGCGCACCATCGGTAGGAAACAGAGCCTGTTGGCACACCTTCGGTGGGTAAAATAGCCTATTGTCAGGGTTACTAGGCACCTTCAATGGGAAAAATAGTCCATTAGGCACCTTTGGTGGGAAAACAACACGTTGGTGCACCTTTGGTGGGAAAAATAGCCTGTTGGCGCAGTCGTTAGCTGCCTTCGGTGGGAAAAACAGTTCGTGGGTCAACTTTAATGGGAAAAATAGCCCGTTAGCACGCAGTCAGTAACTAAAATAGCCCTTTGTCATGGTCACTAGGCACCTTATATGGGTAAAACAACCCATTGGCTCATCTTCGACAAACAAAACAGTCTATTGGCATAACTTTGGTCCATAAAACAACTATTTCTCATACCTTCGGTGGGTAAAATAACTAGTTGGCACAATCATTAGGCACCTTCAGTGGAAAAAACATGTCGTGGTAAACATTCTGTGGGAAAAATAGTCTGTTGGTAGACATTCAGTGGGAAAAATAGTCCGTGACAAAGCCGCTAGGTGCTTTAGGTGGGAAAACAGCTCGTTGGCGCACATTTGGTGGCCACAATAGCCCGTTGGCACGGTCGCTATACACATTAGGTGGCAAAAACCGTCTGTTGGGCACATTCAGTGGAAAAACAGCCCATTGACACATCTTCAGTAGGCAAAATAGCTCGTTGGCACACCTTTGATGGGCAAAACAACCCATTGGCAAAGTCGTTAAGTGCCTTCGATGGAAAAAAAAATTGGTGGGGCTATTTTGATGGGAAAAACAACCCGTTGGTGCATTTTCGGTCTACAAAACATCCCGTTGGCATCGTCGCTAACCACCTTAGATGGGAAAAAGAATCCGTTGGCCACCTTCTGTAGGATGAACAGCTCGTTGGGACATCTTCGGTAGGCAAAACAACCCGTTGGCACAACTTTGGTGGGAAAAATAGCACGTTGGCAGTCCTTCGGTGGGAAAAACTAACCTTTGGCACACCTTTGATGGGAAAAGCAGCACGTTCGCATAATCGTTAGGCACCCTTGGTGGGAAAACCAGCCGATTGGCACATCTTTGGTGGGAAAAACAACATGTTGACATGATTGACAGGCATCTTCGGTGTATAAAATAGCCCATTAACATGGTCACTAGGCATCTTAGGTGGGAAAAACTGTCCGTTGGGCACAGTTGATGGGAAAAACAACACGTTGGCACATCTTTGGTGGGAAAAACAATATGTTGGCACGATCGACAGACACCTTCGGTGTATAAAATAGCCCATTAACATGGTCGCTAGGCATCTTAGGTGGGAAAAACAGCCCGTTGGCACACCTTTGGCGGGCAAAACAGCCCATTGGAACCTTTGGTGGGAAGAACATTCCATGGCAAAGATTTGGTTGGAAAAATAGCCCGTTGGTATGGTTGGCATCTTGGTGGGAAAAATAGCACATTAGTGCCCATTCAGGGGCAAAAATAGCCCGTTGGCACAGTCACTTGGCACATTAGGTGGCAAAAACTATTTGTTAGGCACATTCGTTGGAAAAATAGTCCATTGCCACACCTTCGGTGGGCAAAAAGGCCCTTTGGAAAAGTCGCTAGCTACCTTCAATGGGAAAAATAGTCCGTGGGGCACCTTCGGTAGGCAAAACAGTCCGTTGGCATGGTTGTTAGGCACCTTCGATGGGAAAAGCCATCCGTGGCGAACATTTGGTGGGAAAACAGTCCGTTGGCAAACCTTTGGGAGGTAAAATAGCCCATTGGTACAATCGCTAGGCACCTTCGATGGGCAATATAGCCCATTGGACACCTTCAACAGGAAACATAGCCCGTTGGCACACATTTGCTGCGCAAAACAATTTGTTGGAAAAGTCGCTAGGTGGTTTCCGTAGGAAAAATAGTTCATGGGGCAGCTTCGGTGGGAAAAATAGGTCGTTGACACGATCACTAGCCACCTTAGGTGGTAAAACAGTCCGTTGGGCACCTTTAGGGGAAAAATAGCCCGTTGGCACATTTTTGGATAGCAAAACAACCCACTAGCAAAATCGCTAGGTTACTTCAAAGGGAAAAACTATCCGTGGGGTGCCTTTGGTGGGAAAAATAACTCGTTGATACACTTTTGGTGGCCAAAATAACTCGTTGGCACAGTTGCTAAGCACCTTAGGAGGGAAAAACAATCCGTTGGGCACCTTCTATGGGGAAAATAGCCTGTTGGCACACCTTTGGTAGGCAAAACAACTAGTTGATAAGACTTCGGTGGGTAGTACAGCCCGTTGGCACAATCGCTAGACATCTTTGGTAAGGAAAGCAACTCGTTATCACATTTTTGGCAGGCAAAAGAGCCCCTTGGCACACCTTCGGTGGGAAAACAGCCTGTTGGCACATTGTCGGTGCGTAAAACAGCTCGTTGGCATGATCACTAAGCAATTTTGATGGGAAAAATAGCCCGTTGGGCACCTTTGGTGGGAAACATAGCTTATTGGCACACCTTTAATGGGCAAAACAGCTCATTGGCACAGTTGCTAGGCACCTTTGGTGGGAAAAATAACCCATTAGCACACCTTCGGTGGGAAAAACAACACGTTGGCACGGTCGATAGGCATCTTTGATCGACAAAATAGCACGTTGGCATAGTCACTAGGCAACTTCAGTGGGAAAAACTTCCCATTGGCACACCTTCAAAGGGAAAACAACACATTGGCTCACCTTAATGAGAAAAATAGCACATTGGCATATTGGCATCATTGCTGGGCACCTTCAGTGGGAAAAACAACCTATTAGCATACCTTCGGTAGGAAAAACAGCACATTGGCACAGTCGATAGCCACCTTCGGTGGAAAACACAACCCGTTGCCATACCTTCGGTAGGCAAAACAGTCAATTGTCACGATCATAAGGCACTTTCAGTGGGAAAAATAGTCTGTTGGGCACCTTCGATAGGAAAACAAGACGTTGGCACACCTGTTGGCAAGCCTTCGGTGGGAACCACAGTTTGTTGGCACACTTTAGGTGGGCAAACAGCCGGTTGGCAAAGTCGCTAGCTACCTTCAGTGGGAAAAACAATCCGTGGGGCACCTTCGGTAGGAAAAACAACTTGTTAGCACACATTTGGCAACCAAAATAATCGTTGGCATGGTCGCTAGGCATCTTAGGTGGGTAAAACAACTCGTTGCACACCTTCGATAGGCAAAATAGCCTGTTGGCATAATCATTATACACCTTTAGTAGGAAAAACATGCCATGGTAGACATTCGGTGGGAAAAATAATCCGTTGGCAAACATTCAATGGAAAAAATAGTCCCTGGCAAAGTTGCCAGGTGTTGTCGATGGAAAAACAGCCCGTTGGCGCACATTCAGTGGGCAAAATAGCTAGTTGGCAAGGTCGCTATGCACGTAAAGTGGCAAAAACAGTCCGTTGGGCACATTTAGTGGAAAAACAGCCCATTGGCACACCTTCGATAGGCAAAACAACCCATTGGCACTCCTTCAATGGGCGAAATAGCCCATTGGCAAAGTCACTAGGAGCCTTCGATGGGAAAAATAGTCTGTGGGGCTGTTTCGGTGGGAAAAAAACCCATTGGTGCACTTTCACTTTACAAAGCAACCGTTGGCATGGTGGCTAGGCACCGTAGGTGGGAAAAACAATTCGTTGGGCACCTTTAGTGGAAAAAAACTCGTTCAGACACCTTCGGTACGCAAAACAACCCATTGGCACAGCTTTGGTGGAAAAAACAGCATGTTTACAGTCCTTTGGTAGGAAAAACTACCCTTTGGCACACCTTTGATGGGAAAAGCAGCACATTGGCACAATCGCTAGGCACCCATGGTGGGAAAACTAGCCCATTGGCACATCTTTAGTGGGAAAAACAACATGTTGGCATGATTGACAGACACCTTCGGTGTGTAAAATAGCCCATTGGCACGGTCGCTAGGCACCTTAGATAGGTAAAACAACATGTTGACACACATTCAATGGGAAAATAGCCTGTTGGCACCCTTCGGTGGGAAACATAGCCTGTTGGCGTACCTTCGATGGGCAAAACAACCTATTGGGAAAGTCACTAGTTGCCTTAGTTGGTAAAAATATTCCGTGGGGCACATTCAGTGGGAAAAACATCCTATTGGCACATTTTTGATAGCGAAAATAGCCCATTGGCATGGTCGCTAAGCACCTTAGGTGGGAAAATAGTCCGTAGGCACATCATCAGTAGGTAAAAAACCCTATTGGCATACCTTAAGTAGGTAAAATAGCCTATTGGCACACCTTTGACGGGCAAAATAACCCATTAGCATGGTCGCTAGGCACCTTTAGTGGGAAAAACAGTCCATGGTGGACATTCCGTGGGAAAAATAGCTCATTGGTACAGTCACTAGGCACAGTAGGTGGCAAAAACATTTAGTTGGGCACCTTCGGTGAAAAAATAGTTCATTGGTACACCTTCGATAGGTAAAACATTGGCACACCTTTGGTTGGTAAAACAACCCGTTGGCATAGTCGCTAGGCACCTTCGGTGGGAAACACTACTCGTTAGTACCCCTTCGGTGGGCAAAACAACTTGTTGGCAAAGTCGCTAGGTGCCTTCGGTGGGAAACATAGTCTGTGGGGCATCTTCGGTGAGAAAAACGATCCGTTGATTCACATTTGGTGGCCAAAATTGGCTGTTGGCATGGTTGCTAGGCACCTTAGGTGGCAAAAATAGTCCATTGGGCACCTTCGATGGGAAAACGACCCGTTGGCACACTTTCGATAGGAAAAATAGTCCGTTGGCACACCTTCGGTGGGCAAAATAGCTTGTTGGCAAAATCCCTGGGTGCCTTCGATGGAAAAATAATTTGTCGGGCATGTTCGATAGGAAAAATAGCCTGTTGGTGAACTTTCAGTGGCCAAAATAGCTCGTTGGCATGATCACTAGGCACTTTATGTGGGAAAAACAACCTGTTGGGCACCTTCGGTGGGAAAAACAACCCTTTGGCACACCTTCAGTAGGCAATACAACTCGTTGGCACGGTCGCTAGGCATCTTCGGTGGGTAAAAAAACTCATTGGCACATCTTTGGTAGGTGAAAGAGCCTGTTGGCACACCTTTGGTGGGCAAAATTGCCTGTTGACACATCTTCGATGCGCAAAATGGCACGTTGGCATCATCACTAAGCAACTTCGATGGGAAAAAAAGCTCATTGGGCACCTTTGGTAGGAAACACAGCTCGTTGGCATAACTTTGATGGAAAAAACAGCACATTGGCAAACCTTTAGAGGGAAAAAAAGCATGTTGGCACGGTCACTAAGCACCTTCGATGGGAAAATAGCCCGTTGGCAAACCTTTAGTGGATTGGCACACCTTGGGTAGGAAAAGCAGCCCATTGGTAGACATTTGATGGGAAAAATAGCACATTGGCATCATCGTTGGGCACTTTCAGTGGGAAAAATAGCCCATTGGCACACCTTTGGTGGGAAAAACAGCACATTGGAACGGTCGATAGGCACCTTCAATGTGAAAATAGCCCGTTGGGCACCCTCGATAGGAAACACAACCTGTTGGCACACCTTCGATGGGCAAAACAGCCTGTTGGCATGATCACTAGGCATCTTCGGTGGGAAAAATAATCCATTGGCACAACTTTGGTGGGAAAAACAACACGTTGGCTTAACGTTGGTGGGAAAAACAACTAGTTGGCACACCTTCGATGGGTAAAATAGCCTATTAGCACAGTCACTAGACACCTTAAGTGGGAAGAACAGTCCGTTGGGCCCTTCAGTGGGAAAAGCAGCAAATTGGCATGGTCAATAGGCACCTTCGATGGGTGAAATAGCCCATTGGCACGGTCGTTAGGCAACTTAGGTGGGAAGCACAGTCCGTTAGGCCCCTTCGATAGGAAAAACAGCATATTGGCACAACTTTGGTGGGGAAAATAGCCTGTTGGCACATCTTAGGTAGGAAACACATCCTCTTGGCATGCCTTTCCTGGCCAAAACTACTCGTTGGCAAAGTTGCTAGCTACCTTCTGTAGGAAAAACAGTCTGGGGGACACCTTCAATAAGAAAAGCAGCAAGTTCCCATGGTTAATAGGCACCTTCGGTAGGCAAAATAACCCATTGGCTTAGTCACTAGGCACCTTAGGAGGGAAAAATAGTCTGTTTGGCACCTTCGGTGGGAAAAACAACATGTTAGCACACCTTCGGCGAGAAAAACAGCTTGTAGGCACACCTACGGTGAGAAACACAACCTCTTGGCACACCTTTGGTTGACAAAATAGCCCGTTGGAAAAGTAGCTAGCTGCCTTTGGTGGGAAAAACAGTTCGTGGGCCACTTTTGATGGGAAAAATAGCCCGTTGGCACACATTCTGCGGTCAAAATAGCTTGTTGGCAACCTTGCTAGGCACCTTAGGTGGGAAAAACAACCTATTGGCACACCTTTTGTAGGCAAAACATCCTATTGGCACACCTTTGACAGGCAAAACAGTCCATTGGCATGGTTGTCAGGCACCTTCGGTAGGAAAAATAACCCATTGAAACACCTTTGGTAGGAAAAATAGCACGTTGGCACTGTCGATAGGCACGTTCGGTGGGCAAAATAGCTTACTAGCATGGTAGCCAGGCACCTTAGCTGGGGAAAATAGTCCGTTGGGCACCTTCGGTTGAAAAACAACCCGTTGGCACATCTTTGGTGGGAAAAATAACCCGTTGGCACATCTTTAATGGGAAAATAGCCTATTGACACACCTTCAGTGGGAAAAATAGCACGTTGACATGGTCGCTAGGTACCTTCGATAGGAAAAATAGCCCATTGGTAGACCTTCGGTGAGAAAAACCATATGTTGGCACACCTTGGGTCGGACAAACAAACCCATTGGCACACCTTTGATGGGAAAAACCGCACGTTGGCATGTTAGCATCATTGTTGGACATCTTCAGTAGGAAAAACAACTCATTGGCATACCTTCAGTAGGCAAAATAGCAAGTTGGTAGGGTCGATAGGCACCTTCAATGTGAAAAACAGCTCGTTGGGTACCCTCAGTGGGAAACACGACTTGTTGGCACACCTTCGATGGAAAAAACAGCCTGTTGGCATGGTCATTCGGCACCTTCGGGAGTAAAAACAGTCCGTTGGCACACTGTTGGTGGGAAAAATAGCCCGTTGGCACAACTTTGATGGGAAAAATAGCACATTGACACGTTGGAACAATCGCTAGGCAGCTTCGATGGGAAAAATAGTCCATTTAAACAATGTCGATTGGAAAAGCAACACGTTGGCACAATCGTTAGGCACCTTCGGTGGGAAAACCAGTCCATTGGCACACCTTCGGTGGGAAAAGTAGAAAGTTGGCATGGTTGATCATCTTCGGTGGGCAAAATAGCTCGTTGGCATGATCGCTAGTGTAACATCCCGTTTCCAGAGAACGGGTCGGACCAGAGAAACGGGTCCAAGTGTGGTAAATCGACACATCTCATGCT
>JANQAP020795862.1:0-12237 GCA_026874005.2 Erythroxylum coriaceum | reverse complement strand
ATATGTAAGGATGCAGAGAGACGTTGATGCTAAGGAAGGTCTTTGTGGAATAGCCATGCAAGCTTCTTATCCCACTGCTTGAACTCCTTTACTATAAGTGTACCTAAGAACCATACATTATGGGTATACCCAAGTTTGTGTATTGTTGTGTGTGTATATATTAAGTATAGTAATTCTCACATTGTGTAAAAACAAGAATTAAGGAGCAGATTTCTCCATTATTTGTACTATAGTATTCTAAAACTCAACTCCTACCTTGTAACCATGAAGTTCATAATAATAATAATAATAATAATAATAATAATAATAATAATTATTATTATTATTATTATTATTATTACAATAATACTATGAATTGATTCGTTGGATTTAAAAAATTTTTAAATTAAAATTTTAAAAATGGAATACTGAATTAAAATTTCTCAAAAAATTGTTATTTATAACTTCACTATCCAGTTAATTTTTAACTTTGCATTAAATAATTAAATCAACAATATTTTTAAGATTTATGATTTTTGGATTGATTCAAACTAAGTGAAACCGAAAATATGTTTTAAATGCACTAATAATAAAGTTTAATTATTAAAAACAAAATTTTCAAAAAAATAAATTAAAATAGTTAAATAAAGACTTTATTTGCCTTTTGTCCCTTGTATTGGCATAATTAAGTAGAAACTAAAATTTCTTTTTTAATTAAATTGTACATTATTAACTATAAAATAATATAGACGAAAGGTACAATCACTAATGTTATATAAATATATATCTGATTTCATGCGTTGGTTGAATTCGGATAAAAATATAATGATGCCTAATTAGGCCACTTTTTAATAGCTCTCACCTTCTCTTCATCCACTCTCACTCCATCTTTCCCTGTAATGAAACCAAGGAACAACAAATTTTGAGACATAAAAGTGAACTTCTTCAAATTAGCATACAAATTGTTTTCCATTAAGACACTAAATACATTGTGCAAGTGATGTAAGTGCTTTTTTATTAACTTTTTATAGATATCATCAAAGTACACAACTACAAAATTACCCAAGAAAGGTTTAAGCACCTGATTAATCAAACTCACAGAAGTGCTAGGAGAATTAGTTAACCCAAAAAACATTATTCATATAACCTATTTGTAGTCTTAACTGAGTTTTTCACTCATCCCCAAGCCTTATTCAAATTTGATAGTAACCACTTAAGAGATCAATCTTAGAAAAGATCGCTGCTCCACTTAATTGATCCAACATATCACCTAACCTTGGGATATAAAGCTTATATCTAATGGTAATCTTGTTAATGGCTCGATTATCCACACATATCCTCCAACTATCTTCTTTCGTAGGTGTAAGTAATGCAGAACCACACATAGACTTATATTTTCTCTAAAACGCCCTTTCCTAATCAACTCTTATCCTTTCTCCCTTAAGATCTCATTCTCTATTACACTCATATGGTATTAAGGTAAGTTAGGTGAAATGGCCCTAGGAGCCAAACCAATATGGTGTTGGGTTTCTCTCACCGGAGGTAATTCATTGAGTAGCTCGTTAGGTATTACATTCCTAAATTCTTCTAAAATTGGTGGTGATTGCTGTCGCCTGCAACCAAATATAAAAAGAAACCAACTTCTTGCAACACAAATTAATGTGGTAGTGGAAAGTAGGGATCGTTCCTACGAAGAATTCAGATGTTAGTAGTTACGCAATAAAAAGGGGTTTTAAAATTGTGAATTAAACATAATTTAAATGGAATACGAAATTGAAAAATAACTAATAGCAAAACAATGATAATTTAACAATCAATAGGAACAAATCTTGGTTTCCGGTTTCGTTCATTATTGAACTTGCGTTGATCATTGACAATAAAAATAACCAATTTATTAATTTAAGCATTCGTCGTGGTAAATTTTTTACTTATTTTCTCTTATGTTTAGTTAACCAAAATATGTATTTGAATTAACCCTTATTAATCAATAACCTGGATACGATCTTAGATTTAATTAATTAATAGCTTTACGAATTAAAAAAATTGATGAACTAGACAACATACATACGATATATATTTAGCCTAGACAATTATTTTTCCTAGAATCATGTCCCTAACGTAGTAGACAAAAATCCTAGTCACTACTTTTGATTAAAAGAATTGAACATCAATCTGTTTAACCTAGCGTTTGATTGAATAAAATCACATACTAGTTGAGCACCTAGCTGTAAAATCAAATAATGACCCAAAAAAATAATTAATACTTGACTAATAAATCGATTGAAATGAAGAACGAAAGTCTCACAACATTCAGAGTTCAATAACTAGGATTTCCTAAACCAAGAAATAAAAGTTTAGTTACCCAACATCACAATTTTTCCTAACTATTTGGAACTGTCACGGGCTTTGAGACTATCGTAGGCATTGTTCTTCTATTCTGCCGCCGGCGGTCTTCTCTTCCACCACCACTCTCGTTGGTTCTGTCGCGCTTTCTATTTTTCTCCTTTTTTTCATGATACTCCTTTTTCTTTATTTGCCCTCTGCCGTAAACCCCTATTCTCTTCTCTTTGTTACTGTAGCTTTGCATGGGACCATTAAAGGTTAATAGACCACCTTACTATTCATGCCTCACCACTCTCTCGCAAACTCTCTTCTTCTACCCCTCACTTTTGCCGCCCCTCACTGTTGCTTCATGTAACGAATAAAGCTTGGGATTTTTGGTCCACCCCACTGTTCACTTAAAACCCTGCAAACCTCACTCCCTCTCTACGCTATCATTTTCTGTTAAAGAAAAATTCCCTACCCAGTTGTACGTCATCGTTTTGGTGTGGGAAGTGTTTGCGTGTTGCGTTTCCTACTTGCTTCTATCATGCTGCTGCATTTCTTACTCAACTGCATCGTTTTGTGTTTCCTTGGCAGATGTTCCTAATGTTCATTGCGTTTTGGTCTGATTTGTTCACCACTTAATTTACTGCACGAGGCCATGTCTAGTTAGGCTCAATGCCTAGTTTAGCTCTTTTTGTCCCAAACTGTTCGCAGTTCTTTCTATTTGGTTCCAAAATACACCTTAACATAAAACATGATTAATTTCCATTAAGTATAACTTCAAACTTCAAAAACAAAGAAAATTAATACACAAAAAGATAGAAAATAAAGACACTAACAATTGGTTGCAATTTTAAAAAAATCTCATATTTTATCTTTTCACTCTCTTCATCCCCTTTTGCGATTAATAATTATACCTTCCTTGCTTCTTTCACCTCATTCACAAAATTTTCCCTGTCATTTTCCAATTCTAACTATGATTTGTTTGTCCCACTAGGTTTCAACACTTTCTTTTCACGTATGGGTATTAACTTATACTTCACACCATTCTTCACAAATTGATAAATATTGTCCCTGCCTAAGTGATATGCATCCATATCATTTTACCATGGTCTACCTAACAAAATTTGACATACATTCATATCACCAACTCCACAATAATGTTCATCTGAGTATTTACCATTAGAGAATGGCGTCTTGTGACAAGGATATCACCAATGACTATAATCCAAGTGATGCTATAGGGTTCAGGGAGAGGCTCGATCGATAACTTTAACTTCTTGACCATTGGTTTACTAATGATATTCTCTTGGCTACCTACATTAATGATCACCTCACAAAGATTTCTTTGTACTATGCCTCTTTGCCAACCTAGCTCTAATACTAATGAAGGATTTTGAGGGGGCTTGGGGAAAAATTGGACTAGATCCAAGTGAGTCTATATATAATCAGGACATTATATTTCAACTCAAAATCTTAAGGCAATGAGTTATGAGTCCTATCTTTGTATATAACTCACTTTATTCTTATGTCTCTTTCCGATGTAGGATGACTTCACTTATAAATTTCCAACACTTCTTCATTTAGAAACAATTTATAATGTTTGCTTATCCTTTTCTGGATTATTCTTTTTTGAATTGTCTTTAATATCTTAATTTGAAAGCCTCGAGTATGAAATTAAAAGACATCGTTAGTGTAAATTAACCAATAAATTTTTGTGTGAATGACATTATGTGAAGTAAGTGAGCAATAAGATGTATCTTATTAATTTGTATACTCTTTTATGGTAGAAAATACATAATATATAATTACATATTGTAGATTTTGAATTAATTATGATGGTTAAATTTCTATAATAGTTCAAAGTTATTAATTTCTAAATCCTCCTTTTTGATTGAATCATTAATTTTGTATATAAGATTCATGTACCTTACTCAACATATTATTTATTATATTTTTTAATGATGTAGCATCTATAACCTATAATAATAAAAAATTCAAATATAATAACAAGCTTCATTTATTAAATATTAAAATAAAGATCCCTGAATTTGAGTTAAACATTTCAAATGTTTAAAAATAATAAACATCACATATAAAGATATAAATATTCGTTTTTTTAATTTAAGTCATCCTTAACAAATGTTTACATTACTAACTTATTATATGATATTTAGGAAAATTTGATCGCAGAAAGGTTTTCTTAAAAGATGAATTTTCTTAATGCTTAACTGCTAATCAAGGAAAATATGTTTAACTTGAAATTTAGTTTTGTAAGTTTCTTCTATCTGCCTTCAATGAATATGTTTTTATGCTTCATTTTGAGATTTTGGCTTAGGCTTGACCCGATCTCTACTTTTGTTTTTTCAAAAAAATTTCAAAAACGACATCGTTTGTTCATTGCCCATTGGGCTTTGGGTCGGCCCCAATTGCCAAGCCTAGCTTCATTTCTCACATGTATTCTGAGTATAATACAATATTGCCTTTTTCCACATTTATAAACTAATTCTCTTATTGTTTCTTCATGCTTGACATCGTGAATTTTAGATGGAACGGAAGATTATAAGACTTCTAAACAAACAAGGATAAGAATTTGTCACCAATTCTCAAAGACCTATCTATCTTCTTCTTCTGGAGCACAATATGAGAATATGTAATCAGGTCATATATTGTGATTTTGGCCATATCATTTGATATAAAAGTTAATTTAATCTAATAACATAGGGATATTTGAAATATTTTTTTAAGAAATCTTTGTTAGATATGTTAGATTAATTTAATAATCATAAAATGTGGCCTATATTACTTTATTTGATTCTAATATGAAGTAGACCCAAAATAATGGTTATTGGGCTTGTAAAGGAAATTAGAATCATTAGGGCTAATTAACAAAACCCTTCTCTCTCTTTTATTCAAGTAATGTTAACAAATATCAAAGAAACATAAGTTCTTGTACAATGAAAAGAACGAAGAAATGGAAGAAGGTAAGACTAGATAAAGCTTTTGCATAGAGAAGTATTTGTGATCAAGAAGGAATTACACATATTGAGCATGGATTAAGTTTAGTATTTCTTTCTTTTGTTTATAGCATGAAGCTTAGGGTTTGAAGGTGTTGAATCAACTATGTCATAGATCATCATGGGTGAATTCTATGCTTGAAATATTGCTTAGAATGTTAAAGATTAAAATTTACATGTAGTATTAGAGCAGATTATAACACTTTGATTGCATTAGAGTTAACCCTAGGATTCATGGTAGCGATTAATATTGCTTTACGATTATAGAAAAATTATGTTATTGCTTCCGCTGTAATCTCTCAACGTAAGTTATCTTGTTTCTTGACTTCTGTGGGTTGTTGAATCGATTAAAATTTTTGATAAAGATGATCCTGCCATGAAAGGCAAATGATCATTAATGTATGAGGGGAGATTTTTTATGCATTGTTTATTTCTTCAGTAGGGACAATTTTGTTACATTCCTCCCAATGGAATGAATTAGTACCATCCGAAACTAGTCTCCATGTTGACAGTCCTTGATTAATAATGTTAAGAGGTAAATTTTGCAAATATTATTTTAGAATAAAATGATGATATGTTTAACCCCAATTTCGATGATAAGTGAAAATAGTAAAGTTTAGTACTTATATATCTTCAATGTGCCTAATGATATGAAAGTTACCCTAACTAAAAGTTCAAAAATCTATTGTGTAGTTTGTATCATATACAAAATTTAGAATTTAAAGTAGAATAGACATAACTATGTTCTTGATGTACAGAAATATAATATTATGTATATTGGGCTATATTACTATTAACGGAAATGAATAAAAGTAAAATATTTTTGAAGACCTTTCATCAAATAGTTACGAAGCTTTGATGAGGGAAGCGTTAAAGGTCATTGGGAAGACAAACATAAACAAATAACAAAGATAGACAATAAATTATCTTCAAAATACAAACATAAACACAACTCATACATCAAATGCATAATTAAGAACTCACAATAAATACATAAAGGTATAAGTTAAACTTAGCACAACTTCGTTGATGAAAATAAAACAAAAGAATAATACTGATTCAGTTAATAGTGGTTCTTCGACGGTCATGACCACAATACAGAACGCAAATAGAAGAGAGGATTTTGAGAAATGTTGACGGCTTGAACAAGAATGGAGTAGTCTTTTATGTTTTTGTCTTTAAAAACCTAACACAAAACAACGTCATTTTTGTTGTATAGGTAAACAATGTCGTTTTTATTTACTATAGTTGTTTGGAAGTAGTATTAATTAATTTGCTATGTTCTATTGTATTTGGTTGACAAACGTTAGATGTAGCAACTAATACATGGTTCGTCGTCAAAGCCCGCAGGTTCATAAATAATTTTTAATAAATTTATTTTCCTAATCGAAAGAAAACATAATTTGAATAATTGAAAACTATTTGCAAATTAATTTGTTGACCATTCAAATAAATTATAATTGACTTATAATTTTTAGAAAATTATACATTTGATTATTATAATTTCAAAAAACGTATTACAAAAAATTAGACATTTTGATTATTGTTATTTAGAAAAAATAAATTATAATAATTTAATAAGACATTGTAATATAATTAGAAAACTATTTCTAACAAATTAAAATTAAAGATTAGTCATTCTAAAAAATTAAGCAAATGAAAAACAATTGCATATATAAGTAAGAAGATTAATTTAACATTTTGTATGATGTATTAGTAATACCTCATATATATTAATCAATTAAGAAATTTAAGAAGAGATTGCTTCGGTTTTGGGCGACGATGTGGAAATTTGGTAGCAAATTGTCTACCATTTACGACTAAGTATGGTGGTTAGTAATGAAAATGGTCTTCTGCGACTAAAATTACTTTGTCGAAAAAACCTCGGGTATTTAAATTAAATGTATCTTTTTTATAAAAATAATAAGATTAATGGTAGATTAAGGGCTAAAGGGTATATGTTGTTATGTAAGTGATGAATTTGGTTTAAATGAAATGTGGTTTGCAATCCTTATTAATTCAGCTAATAACAAAAAGAAGATACAATTTTTTTAAAATTTTCCCATTTTATTTTGTTTATCTACTAAATTAAAAATAAAGATTAGTAATTCCCAAAAATTAAGCAAATCAAGAACAACTCCATATGTAAGTGTAAAAGACAAAAATTTCATTTTGTTATTGGTAATAGGAAAAACTCATATATGTTAATCAATTAAGAAAATTAAGAATGTAAAGAAAATGCTTGGGTTTTGGTGACGTGTATAATTGGTAGCAAAAATGGAGTGATAGGCAACGATAGTTTTGATCGTCGGAAAAAGGTAAAAGGTTTAGTATTGGCGATGATTTTTTCAATTTGGTAGTGAAATGTTGTACAATTTGCGAGACTATTTAGAATTTAAAGAAAATGTTTGGGTTTTGGTGATGTTATGTATAATTGGTAGCAAAAATGGAGTGATAGGCAACAATAGTTTTGATTGTCGAAAGAAGGCAAAAGGTTTAGTATTGGCCATGATTTTTTCAATTTGGTAGCGAAATGTTGTACAATTTGTGACGTTATTTTATTTTCGTAACAAACATTTAACATTTTGCGACGAAATGTAGATTCGACGCCAAATGTACCGATTTAGTATTGAAGATGATTTTTTCAATTTGGTAGCAAAATGTTGTACAATTTGTGAGGCTATTTTATTTTCGTAACAAACTTTTAATATTTTGCGACGAAATGTAGATTTGTCGCCAAATGTACCAAATGAGAATAATTAAATAGACGTTTGGATAATGTCGTTTTGCGATGTTATTTTATTTTCGTAGCAAACATTTAACATTTTGCGACGAAATATAGATTCGTCGCCAAATGTACCGGTTTAGTATTGGCGATGATTTTTCAATTTGGTAGCAAAATATTGTACAATTTGTGAGGCTATTTTATTTTCGTAACAAATGTTTAACATTTTGCGACGAAATGTAGTTCCGTCGCCATATGTACCAGATGAGAATAATTAAATAGATGCTGGGACGATGTCGTTCGATAGCTTGGCAACTACTATAAAATTCGATGTCTTCTTACAAAGGATAAAAGTTACTTTAGAAAACCTATCCATAACCATAAAGATAAAATTTATCATTATGTTCTTAGAAGTCCCAACACGAAATACGTAGATAACTCCTCCTTAAATAGTATTAGGAACTGATAATGGCATGTATAAATCAACATTTGAAGCATATCCCTTATAAGCTTGACAAACTTGGCTCCTCTCTACAATAATAATAATGTCTCTCATCATTTTCAGCTAATAGTATCTCTTCTCACCTCTTCAAGAGTCTCATCTCTACCAATGTGACCAGCTAAGCCTCCTTAATGCAATTCTCTAATCACCTTCTCCTTGAGTGAAGTTCTTGGAAGACAAAGTTGATTTCCTTTCATAAAAAACCCATCATACACATGGAAATCATCATAAGACTTTTTCACCAAACACAAGTCCTATGTATCTCCAAAATACCTTTCACCCTCATATAGCTCCTTTAAATACTTAAGACGGTCAACATCCAAACTCTAGGTCTTCAATATAACTACCTTTTTACTTAATGCATTAATAACGACGTTATTCTTCCCTATCTTTTTCATAAATTTATAGAGGAATTCATTAGCAAAAACCGACCATCTAGCATGCGTCTTTGTTCTCAATTGCCTTTGACTTCCCAAATGCTTCAAAGCTTGATGATTAATGTTCAAAATAAACTCTTTTACAATTAAATAATGTTACCACATCTTCAAACTCCACTAGCATCACATTTTTCTTCAAACAAGTTATCAAAATCTGGTAAAGCTAGGACATGTGTAGTACACAATTTTTCCTAAATGATTGCAAAACTCTGCTCTTGTTCTTCTTCCTATTTAAACTTTCCCTTCTTAAGACACTCAATAATAAGAGCCACAATGCTACTAAAATTATAGATGAATTGCTTATAAAATATTGCTAACCATGAAAACTCCTCACATCCCCGACATTCTTAGGTATAGACCACTCCCTAATAGCTCTTACCTTCTCTTCATCGACTCTCACTCCATCTTTCCTCGTAACAAAACCAAGGAACAACAAATTGTCAGACATAAAAGTGCACTTATTTAAATTAGCATACAATTTGTTTTCCATTGAGATGCCAAATACACTGTACAAGTAATCTAAGTGCTCCTCTTTCGACTTGTTATAGTATATCATCAAAATACACAACTACAGACTTACCCAAACAAGGTTTAACCACGTGATTCATCAACCTTACAAAAGTCCTATAAGCAATAGTTGACCCAAAAAGCATCATTAACCATTTATACAACTTATCTCTAGTCTTAAATGCAAATTTTCACTCATCTCCTAGCTTAATTCGGATTTGATAGTAATCACTAATAAGATTAATATTAGAAACGATTACTGCCCCACTTAATTGATCTAGCATATCACCTAACCTTAGGATATAAAATTTATATCCAATAATAATTTTATTAATGGTTCGACAATCCGCACACATCCTCCAAATACCTTCTTTCTTAGTTGTAAGTAAAGCAAGAACTATACATGGGTTTACTCTCTCTGTTATGCTCCTTCCTAATCAATTCTTCTACTTTCTCCCTCAAGATCTCATTCTCCTTTGGACTCATATAGTAGAGAGGTAAGTTAGGTAAACTAGCCCCAGGAACCAAATCAATATGGTGTTGGATATCTCTTATGGGAGGCAATCCATTAGGTACCTCATTTGGTATTGTAACCCCAAATTCTTCAAAAATTGGCTGTAATTTTAAGAAATCTCATTTTTTCTCTTTTCCCTTTCTTCTTCCCCTTTGGCTATCAACAATTATACCTCCCTTGTTTTTTCACTTCATTCACAAAACTTACTCTATCTTTTTTCGATTATAACAATGGCTTCTTTTTTCTACTATCCCTTATTTTTTCACCCCATTCACAAAACTTAGTCTATCATTTTTCGATTCTAACAATGGCTTCTTTGTTCTACTAGGTTTCACCACTCTCTTTTCACCTATAGGTATTAACTTATACTTCACACCATTATTCCAAAATTGATAAATATTCTCCCTGCTAGAGCGATATACATCCATATCATATTGTTGTGGTCTATCCAATAAAATTTGACATACATCCATATCGACAACATCACAATAACGCTCATCTGAGTGTTTTCTAATAGCAAATGACACCTTACACCTATTTGTGATAAGGATATCACCAATGGCTATAATCTAATGTGATGCTATAGGGTTTAGGGTGAGGCTTGGCTAGTAACTTTAGCTTCTTGTCCAGATAAAAGAATGTTGGATAACACGTGCTATTCCATATTCCATTATGTCTATTTAGAAAAAATCCAGAATAAAAATGTGCGATAGGACATGATCACTTGTTATTCAATCTACCATTTTGCCCAAATAGAAATAAATCCAAAAAAGGATGTTGGATATGACGAGATCACTTGCAAATGAATATCTTATTCTATCTAAGAATTTAATTACCTCATCACAATCCCGACTTATACTCTAGCCATTAGACAGGCAGATTGTATTGATATTGTTTATACTGTTACAAATATCATAAACATGAATAACATGGCAGGTATTTAATGCTTAATTTAAAGTAAACCTTTGTCTACCGGGACACATTATATGTTTATATCCAATAACATAAAATGATAATGAGAATTTGAAAAATTTTAGAGATTTTACTTGGACAATATCGGGCATGTTCCTAAGTAGAGGTGACATTTATTTTAGATTGAATAACAATTATCTTTCTTTTTCCATTGTAGTTCTTATTTTAGTGGTTGATTAACCATCTAAGCTTGAATAACAGTTGTGTTATGAAGAATCTCCAATGACCTGAGGATGTGATAAATGAAGAACATATTTTGTAATGATAACTTTTGATAGTTATTAGTGGCCATCTTTAATTTAAATATTTTATTTTATTTTATTATAAAATTAGTTACAAAGCTATTTCCATGTTATAATACATATTCCTTTTTTGTTTGGGATAGGGCATGTATAAAAGTGATGGAAAATGTTTTGTAACAAAATTAGTTGGTATTCATGACCAATTTTAACATAAATTATAAAATATAATATTTTAATAAAATAATTTTTATTTAGTAAAATCGGTGATGAATACCAACTAATTTAGTTACGAATTAGTTGATTCTATAAATATGATTTTCTTTCAAACATATGAAACGGCATGATGAGGTGACATCTTCCAACTTGAGAAAGCAGATCAAGCCCTCCAAACTACCGTGGACGAGACTTTCTGCATCCCAATAGATTATTATTCGAGTAGATGGACAAAAGTTATGCAAATTAATTGTGCCAAGAATTCGGATAATATATAACCATAAAATGCTGTAGCAGAAAAAGAGAAAAGGAAAAGGCATTTATCAGGTCCTTGAAAGACAAAATAGCAGCGACTTGTCTGCATTAGTAAATTAAGCAGAATTGATTCATATCCTATCAATAAGTATTTGTCGGATTCAAACGCTCTTTTCTGCCACCAAAACATGAAAGCAACCGTTAAACTACACTAAAATTTTAGGCGAAAAATCCCTATATAATGCTGGTGAAGTAGTCAGAAATCCATGTGCCTCTAATTTTCATCATTCTATACATTTAGCTTCATTTATTACCAGGAGTTTGAAATGGGGTTTACAAGCCAACACCATCCTATCTGTTTCTTGTTCGTCTTCATTCTTATAGCCTTAGTTTGTGAATCTACATCGCGTACTCTGCAAGATGAACCAATGTATGAGAGGTACGAGCAGTGGATGAGTCGTTATGGGCGTGTGTACAAAGACAACAGCGAGAAGGAAATGCGTTATAACATATTCAAGAAAAATGTGCAGCATATTGAAGCTTTCAATG
>JANQAP020795809.1:0-12241 GCA_026874005.2 Erythroxylum coriaceum | reverse complement strand
GTTAACTATACATGAAAACAAAAGATCATCCTTAAATGATATATTGTACATCTTCAATTTCTCACATTTTATAAAAAGAAATTAGATAGGAAATCCTAAAGTAAGATATATAGGAAATCCTAAAAGCTAGAATAAAGTTCCAATCGATAGAATGAAAAGCTTTGAAATAAATAATCTTCATATTGTAACTTTAGTTAAGTGTTTTCTTATATAGTTTATGGATTTAGATCATCTCATCATGATTTAAAAACCTAAAAATTTAACAAATTAAGTCATAATCATGCTATATATTCTCATATTAGCATAAATGAGTGATGAAAAACCTAATATTAAGTATATGTAAAGTGACAATTTAGCAACTATAAAAATGTTAAAATGCTTCCTATATGAAGTTACTAATTGACCATATGAACCTCTAAAAATGCAGTAATATCATATTATATCGTTTTACATTCAAACCCCTCCTATATTGATACATAAACAAAACCATAGTCCTCAATCCATAATGCCATTTGCAAGACAACTCAACCGATATCCTATATTAAAGTTCCTCAAAACCCCTAAAAAAACTTACAAGATTTATGATATTGCATCTAAATCCATTATTGTATTTAGAGATCTAGTTTTTTATAAAAAGCATTTTCCTTAAAAGGAATGCATTTATAAAACTTATGAAGTCCCTTTACCTGTTGACACTTTCACCAAAGATTGACATATTACCTATAGATAACTCTCCTTTACATAATATTCAAAATATTGAACATAATGTTTCCTCTCCTCATTTATCCTTTATTCCATCTTCACCCTCTTTATCTTATAATCCTTTAACCTTTACCACTATTAGAAAGAGTTCAAGAGAATATAAAATTCCTACATGATTGGATGATTTTGTATATAATGCATTTCAATCTCCACATACGTCATTTAAAGTTGATTGTACTCCATAGTCATCATCTCATACACCAAACACATATCCTTACACTCGTATATCTTTACACCTACTTACATGTCATTCTTAACAATTTCGACAAAATTCTAGGAACCTACTTCTTATAGGCAAGCTAGAAATCATCTTGAATAGATTTATTCTATGCCAAATGAATTAAATGGTTCTGAATAGAATTTAACTTTGAAGTTAACCTTATTCCCTGTTGAAAATAAGACTATTTGGCCTAAAAGGGTTTACAAAGTCAACCTTAAGATTGATAAAACTACAGATAGATTCAAGGCTAGGTTAGTTACCAAAGGGTACAATCAAATTCATGGTGTTCATTATTTTAATAGTTTTTCTCCAGTTAAAGTTGTCATAGTCAAATTGTTCGTTGCTTTAGCTAATCATAAAGCCTAGCCTTTAGATCAATTAGATATCAACAGTTGCAGATTAGATAGGTTTTTGAATTTCGCATATGGAATAATGAGTTTATTTCTAGTTTAAAAACTTTTGACTTTACTCATTCAATTATGACCTATGCATATTTGTTAAAAATTAAGACTCTCAACTTACTGCTCTTTAATATATTTAGATAATGTTTTGATTACTATAAATTCAGAAAAGGAAGTTTAACATCTTCTATAAATAACAAAAGATCACTAATAGGATACTATGGTTTTCTTAGTCCTTCACTCATTTTATAAAAGAGCAAAAAAAAACTATCTCGAGGCATTTAGTAGAAGCTAAAAATAATTCAAACCCATCCTATATTAATTCATTGATAAACCCAACTTTAAGAATGTAACAACCAAAAATAACAAATAAGAAAATGTATTAATGATAGAGATTAACAATACTTAAAATTTAAAGCTAATAGTTTAGATTAACAATACATAAAATTTAGATTAACAATACTTAAATTTAGATTAACAATACTTAAAATTTAAAGCCACAAATCGAAGTTCATATCATAAACAAGTTTTGATTGGTGCAGGCCATTTACATTAAAAATGCAGCAAGTTCAAATGGGAGGTTTAAAGCATAAACAAATACCCAAATTAAACTAAGTACACAAAACTCAGTAAATAACAAAACCCACTTACCTCAACCGAAACGTAGAAGAAGTCACTGAAGTACGTGAAGGAAGAAGATGATGGAGCTAGAGTGTTTGAAGGCCAAAGAAGATAACCAAAACAAAGAAAAGAAGACAATGACAATCAAAGCGGTACACAAAACATAGTAACAAACAAAACTCATCGAAGTCATAAAAAACAATCAAAGAACAAAATGTTACCTTAACCGATGATTAAAGGAAGGCAACGACGATGGCATGCAATGGGTGAGCGACGATGATGACCCACAACGATGAGCGATGAGGAGGAGAAAAGATGGTGAAAACACAAAGGAGAAAATGAGGGGGGAATGTTCGGGAAGGGTTTAACGCCGAACAAAAACGACGTCGTTTAGTATTAAACCAAACTACATCATTTTTGATTTATTTAAAACGATTACGCTAAAGCCAACGATGGAGTGGCCAGACTGTCAAAAGTTTACCAACAGAATACAGTACTGTCAGTAAACCCCGACGCTTGATTATTGAACCAAGCATTTCTGCATAAATTTATCGACGGAGCGGTTATACCATCGAAAATTCACCGACAGAACATCGATCCATCGGTAAATTCCCGATGTTAGTTTATTGCGGCAAGCGTTCTTGCCTAATTTATCTATAATTATGACTTTTTCATTGCTATATTCCGTCGGAAAATTTGCCAGGATATTTTCACTCCACCTTTACCAACAAAAATTTTGTCCATCGCAAAATGAAAATTTTCACGATAGTGTTACCAACGGATATTGATTTTCTGTCTCTAATTAGTTACGATATTTTTTCCATTGGTAATTTTTCATCGATAATTTATGATTTTCTTGTAGTGAATGTCACCGAAATCATCTGAATTTCTTTCAAAAGTGTTACCTAAATCTCCAAAGTACATTTTCGGGCTTTTAAAGCTCGCTCGTACTCATTCCATAGCTTTGTTGGAGTTATTCAGAAATTTTCTAAAAATTTTTTGATCAAATTCAGAATCATCTCTGTTCTATCAGTAATCTTCATTATAATCTCAATAATACATTTAAATGCTTAAATTACTCTAGTATATCATAAATAGAGCATATTCTATAAAATGCATGTGCAGCACAATACATAATACAATAATCGAACTAAGATATTACACCATAAGTTCATATATTTCTCCAATTTTGAAAATTTTACCCATTGCCATCCATTACTTGAATTGTTTATTGACAATATGTTTCCAATGGTTAATGATATTTGTACATAAACAAGGTTCTCCTTATCATCTAGTTTAAGATTCTTCACAGTGGCAAGTAGCTTTTCGGCTAATTTGACCTTAATTAATATGGATCCCATAATAGCTAATCCTTACCAAAGTTGAGTTTTTGTCTAGGCATATTGATCTTCATATCGCAGAGGTAACAGTGTATTTTACAATTTAAAACTCTACGAAGGTATTAAATTATTTCGAGTCCTATGATTTAACATTTCACTCGAGCTGATAATAATAGAAAGGAGACTATGCATTTAGAAAGGAAACATCTCCTACCACCGTAGACCATGACTGCTTTGGAAACAAGTGGAAAGGATCTAAAGCTCAAGGAGTTGGAAAGACAAACAAAGATGGAAGGAAATGGCATGAACAAGTGAGCTGCCGAACTGGCAGAGAAACAGTAAGAGATATTGACGAAAAGGGAAAATAACAATGAGGATGGCTAATTGAGAGTAAAACACTCGGACTAGGGCAAGAGAACGAGGAAGAGAAAATAGACTAAAGAGGAAAAAGAAGATAGAGAGAAAGTCTGCAGTGAAGAAACCATCAAATCAAGAAAAAATGACATAAAAAAAAAACCAAAAATACTTTTAGATAAAAATAGTTCTGCTGAAAATAATTCTAAAAAAAGTTTAAAGACTAAATATTAAAGATGAATGTCTGAAGTATAGTAAATGCGTGCTAGATGTTTGATTTTTTTCATATCTAATTATTAAATAAAAAAGATATTTAATTATTTGCATGGAAAATGGAAAGTTGAATTAAATTGATTTTTATTTTAAATTTTTTATTGAAATTGAAGAGACTGTGCTATGAATTATTCAGGAAAACCACTCAAATATCACCAGTTCAATATTTTTGCCATGTTCCTTTAAAAAGATTGAACACATCTAATTATCTTATGGTACAACAACGGCCTAATTGTTTAGTTTTATTCCATGTAGGCAAATAACATATAACCCAAAACAAAAATTGAAAGAGAATAAACAAAGTTATTTACGAAAGTCGAATTTATTTGGCCGCAGCATATACATCCATTTAGACACGAAAAGCAACAATATCACGAGTAAACACGTACTTATAAGAGAGGGTAAACACCATGGGATATAACCCTAGCCCCTGCCTATGTTTGCATGGATATGGACAACCCCATGCTGACTTTTTTATTCTTTTATCTTCTTCATTATTCTATGACACACTCATACACAGACGTGTATCTATGTGTGCCCTTTCTACAATACGTAGCTCTAGTTCTTGGTTTTGGTTTCTCCATCCTTCTCTTTGCCACAGCACTTTCTGCCGCCCCCACCGCCTCTCCAGCCACCCCCACCTCCATGATGATTTACGTTATTCAGGGACTCTTGTTCTTCTGCCTTGCTTACTAAGAAGTCACAAACAAGAAAAAGCAATTAGAAGAAATATACGTGATAGAGAGTAAATAAATATGTTTTTGGGAGTAAGTTTTATATAATTAGTTTCTTTAATTACTAACATTTCTCACCGGTAAGTTTTATATAATTAATTTCTTTAATTACTAAATATTCTCACCTGTATCGGCTTCATTTTTACTCTCTTTACCACAGCACTTTCTGCCACCATCTCCGCCTCTCCATCCTCTACCATGTCCTCCACCTCCATGACCTTGCCATCCTCCATTCTCATTTTCGTTATTCTGATTTGATTCTTCTACTAAAATAAGGAGAAAGCAATGAACGGGATGTCAAGTCCATGAAAAGTATGGATTAAACGTTTAATGCTAAAATGGAGATATGGGCTAAGCACGAAAGAACATAGATAAAAGCAATATATATATAGCAGTAAAAGCAGCTAATACTTAAACCATTATCAATTTGCTTGTTGACTTGGTTGGCTTCTTCAGCACTTCGGCAACACTGAAAGCACTGATATCCTCTGTATCGGCAGCAACCATAAGGGCAACGTCTGTAACCTCCTTGATTTGTTTCTTCTCTTGCAGCAGCCACTGCAACCCAATCAAATATCTCTTTAATTTCAGATTTTGATTACTTTTACTCCATTAAACTATCTAATAATTATTTCTTGTAAAAAATATTAATAAAGGAGAAGTTTTCCAGCGACCATATTTTTACTGTATTGTTCTAAGCAATCATATTTAGTTAAGAATTTATGAATGAGCAAATGGTCATGTAAATGTTTACAAATTACAGGGCAATCAACGGATCATACTCTTCCTGTGTGATGTAAGAATATTGTGATACAAATTGGAAGATGACAACAATCAGTGAGGGTAAAGAAGTAACGCAATTTAAGAAACCAACAATATGTCTTCTTAAATACTAACAATTTTGCTCATCTTCAGTTGCCTGCTCGGCTGCCACAGTCGAAGAAATGAGGACAACAACTGTGAAAAGAAGAACCAGCAAAAGAAAAAACTTGGACATCATTCTTTCCGTACAAAGTTGGGAGCGGTAACAAGTTCTTGAGAAGGACGTGAGTACCAGATAAATCTTGGGACAAATTTATATTGTTGAAGGTCCACTAAATTACAAAATAATAAGTACATGTAACAGACAAATCGCGCCATATACGTATAAACAAGAAAGTTAGCAGTTGAGGAAAACTTTTCTGGCTTTTGTGCGGTATTCAAAATTTGACTCAACCATTGACTACATGGCATCCTATGCTTGTCTTTTTGCTCAATTACATACATATACATGCGCGGTGATCAATGCCAAGTTTACAATGTTAAGTTGTGAATTGCCACAACTATGGTTATTAGTTTGCCAACTGTTATGTTCGGGACGGATCGGACCAAAGAGGATATAGTAAGTTAGGGCATAGTAAAGTCGAATCCGTTTGAATTAAAAGACATTGCGTAGCCTGATAATCCTTAGCTTGATACAGTTCATGATGCTTATCTTGTTTTTGATATGTTTGCCAGATTGAATTTGGACTCTCCAGCATATTGTGGCATTATTATAAAGACATGTTGTATTCTAGCATCTTCTTTCTTACAATTTGCCACTAATTTCTTTTCTTCTTTTGTGTCTATATAGATTCCCCTACTCGCGTTGTATGATTCCTAATTATTTAAAGTTCTAAATGTTTTTTTATTGCATATGCAATTATAAAGTGAAAGAATTGATCATGTTATTGAAAGGGGCTAGACTTATTTTTATTGTTTATGTGACACTTAAGTGGAAAAGTGAACTGGGTCATTTTGAAAATCAAATATCTTTTGAAAAATGAAAAAATGTTTGACCAAAGTCATTAATATTGACTTATGTCTTATAGTCAATAGGATAGTTAAACATTGTGACAGTTACTTAATAAAAGAAATTATTATCTTATGCATTCATCTTTAATTATCTAACTCATAGGATCATGATCAATGGATAAATAAATATAAAATTGTAATGAGATAATAATTTCAATATTTATATTATATTATGCATTGTCATAAAAATGTTCTTCATTATTATTATTTTTAAAATTAAACAATTATAGAGAGAACAGACAAAGACACATTATATTCTTTTCTTGCTAAGAAAATAATCATATTTTATAATTAAGTATGGATATACTTAAATAAATGTTTGGTTGCTTTCTAGATAACAAGTTCATTAAACTAACCCCTCTATAATTGTTTCATATAGAACATCCATAATTGCTTCAAATGGAACATCATGATCTAGGATAGTTTGATCAACAGTCATTAGATATAATATGAACTATAGAAAGATAGTTAAAGGATCAATAATCTAATTTAAAACCTTGAAATACTTAGCAATAGTATTCAAGTATATTTGCCTGAAAAGTTGACCAAAATAAAAAACTAATTCTCCAATGTTAAATACTAATGCTAGAGAACTGATAAGTTTAGAGATGTAATTCTTTCCATATTGACCAATGATAAATGGAAAATTTTAATTGAATTTAAAAAAAGATTGGAAACATGTTAATATAAAACTAAACTCTAGTGAATTTTCCCTCACCTAAGATAAACTAAAATCTTAAATAAATTGTAAAAAAATTGTGATAAAAGAATACTAAGTTCTAAGTAATATATAAAGTTAATATAATTCAATCACAATATATTAAAATGAATTTGGGAAAAAAATAAACTTACACCCACCTTGAAAGTTAAAATGAATCAAAACAAGAGGATCAATGGAAAAAGTTACAACCCTAATTGCTTTTAAAAACTTATAGATACAACAAACCTATATGAATCCTGAGAGTGTTGACAAAAACAAAATGACAACTACTCTACACTACTTTAGAATAACATAAGCAAAATTTTATTTCCTAAATAAAAAATGAACTTCTAAAATTAGTAAACAATATTATTACATAACTTATTAATTTGACAATAAAGAAATGATATTCAAAATGTTTATAGAACAATTACATAAAAAAACCTCAACTTAGACAACTAACATCTAACTAAAACCCACTCTTGAAAACCTTAAAATAATATCAATTTCTAAACTAAATAGATTATGAAATGATACCAAGGAATTTACAAGAAGTTCTTTCTTTACATAACCTTTTTAAAATAACACATGCAGACAATAAAGTTGGTTTCTAAAAATTAGCTATTGAATATAAAAAATTAAATTTCTCTGAAATAAGGAAAACAAATAAACAAAAGACAAAATAAGAAAGGAAAATCCAAGTGACAAACTTTGTAGGTTTAAACTTTACCTTTTAATGTCCATCACTATGCTTCTAACTTGTTCTCCTAAGGATGTCTAGGTATCCCATTCCTATTGCTCAAAGTATTAACCTACAAAAGAAAAACCAAAGCAAAATAATGTGAATAAATTTTTTAAATAACTTAGAAAACAAGAAAAGATAAACAAATAAGAATAAGAAACACTCTAACAAATCTTACTAGTTGATTCAAAAATAATTTTAGCCAGAAAAATAGTTTCCCAAATAGATATCATTAATATAAATCTTGTATAGGAGTTGGGTCTCCCCTTCCCATAGCTACCAAAAGTGGTGAGATAAAATCCATAAGTCTACAGAAAACACTACTAATCACCTTTTTAGAAAGATACTTTTGTGTTTGTGGTCCTTTTTATCCCGAACTAGAGTTATGGTTAGACTAATATGATCTTAGGACATTATAAATGGTATTGGAGCAAAACCTCAACTAGTACATTGTTAGGTCAAGATGACAAGGTTAGGGAATTATGTAGGCAGTGGGGCCTAGAGCAATGAGTGGCTTCTGATAGGATTGTGGTCTTATTCTATATCACCTTTTGTATATTGGCTCTTGATGAGGACATAAAGCTTTTAAGAAAGGGCGATTCTAAAATCTCATGGAGGAGGTGAATATTACAATCTCATGTTAGAAAAGAAAAGAGGGTAAAAACCTTTATAAGCCTATATAAAAAGTACTAATCAATTTAAGCTCAAATTAAAGTTAAAGTAGAAATTTGAGTTAGTTCGACTCGTTCGGAAAATAATGTAAGAGCGATGTGAGAGCGAATGAGAGAGTGTAGCAGAGTAGCCATAACTTTGAAGATCGCTGGCAGTTTTAGTCCCCTCTACTCCATGACTACTCCTTCTTCTTCCCCTTCATCGTCTCGTGTCCCCCTAGGTCAAATGTCTGTACCCCCATAAAAACCCATTTCTTTGACACTTTCCCCAAACCCTACCCTAACCCAAAATGTCGATCCGAACCCTCAAGTTCCTCCTACTCCCATTAAGACTCAGACAGATGGAGGAGAGACAAATCAGATTGGGAAACTTGTTGATCTAGCGAATCCCTCAAACACCCAAAACCCAAGTGTTTCGATGATGGCTTTTCCCAAAACATAGAAATCGGTAGTTTCTGAGTCAGTGGAGGACTCTTCAAATGTTAAGGCACTGGCATATTACCCCCCGAAGACAAAGGAGAATCATATTTTCGTCATCCCTCCATAAGAATTAGCACAGAAAGGAGCTGCCAAACTTCGACATGCTCTGATAGGCTTCTTCATCGGTAAGCGTCCTGCTTACCCTGTGGTTCAAAGAACTCTTTTGAAATATTGGTTACCCTTTGGATTATCTGAAACTTTGATCACTGGTTCGAATAAGTTTTTGTTCAAGTTTGATTCAGAGGTAGGTCTAAATGAGGTATTGGAGAAGGGCCCTTGGCATATCCAAGGGAAGCCTTTATTCTTAAGGGAATGGAGCTTGAATGCTGGTGAGTAAGAGGAGATTAGGTACGCGCCTGTATGGACTAGATTCTAAAATATTCCTTATGAGTACTAGAACATCGAAGGTTTGAGTAGGATAGCTAGTGCAGTGGGGCATCCTCTGCTCATGGATACCCAAACAGATAGGATGTCTAGAATTATATATGCCAGAATATGTGCGGAGTTGGTCTTGGAGAGGACTTGGCCTGCGTCTTTCTAGTTGGCCACTTATAATGTTGAAGGAAAGGTATCATTTAAGGAAATTCAGATAGAATATGAATGGAAGCCTGAGTCTTATATACAAAAGAAGGAGTGGAAGCCTACAGGATGCAAGTTTAAAACTGGGACACAACAAGAGTTGGAAAAGGAGATTGTCACACTACCTATAGGTGAAAACCATCTTCAGGAGAGTGGGCAGGAGCAAGGCAATGAACAGGCCTAAGTGAATCCTCAAATGAGTAGCTTCTCAAAAAACCTTGCAGATTCAAGTGTAGTCCATCCTTAGGAGCATGGACAGGAGCAAAGTAAGGATATAGATCCAGACAGTCCCAAGATCAGTAGACCTTCTAACATCCTCGAGAAACAAATTAAGGGCAAGGAAATTCAGCAGAAACAGGATGATTCTAAAGGTTATCTTGAAGATGCTGACCGTCCGGATGTGAGTCAAGTAAGTAGTCCTAGTCCTTCTCCTATATCTGACTTGGAACCGACTAGCTCTATTGATTCTCAGAGTCCGAGTTTGGAGGGAGGGGCAGAGGGGGTTTTTACTGTTAGGTAGAGAAGGAAAACAAGGAGGAAAAGGTAAGTAGGGGTTTAGTTTTGTTTTTGTGATGGATTTAGGTTTTTGGAATATAAGAGGTCTTAACAACCCTAAAAAACAGCTAGCTATGAAATCCTTTATTAAGATGCTAGATGTCTCTTTTCTGTGTTTGATAAAATCTAGGGTTAAGTCTTGTTCCCTGTCGAATTATATTTGCACTTTTATGTTTCCTAGATGGCAGTTCTTCAATAATTTAGGTCAAGCTTCTTGTCCTAGATTAGTGATAGCTTGGAGCCCAGATAGGTACTCATGCTCCCCTTTAGTTACAACTGATCAACTGATTCATTTGGAGATGAACCCTATGAATTATGCCTCATTATTTTTTGTCATTTGTGTCTATGGGTCTAATAATTTGAATCATAGGAAAAACCTCTGGTCTACCCTTTTGATTATTAAACTCACTATTGGGAGTCATCTGTGGATTATAGTAGGGGGCTTTAATGTTATTCTATTTTCTCATGAGGTAGAACCTCTTAGCTCCTCGGCCATTAATGGTATGAATGACTTTAGGAAGTATGTGCAGGATTGTGGATTGTTTGACTTACATTCTAGTGGTCCTAGATTTACCTGGTCTAATAAACAATCTGGTAACCTCTATATTGTAAGAAAATTGGATAGAGCCCTAACCAATTCAGGATGGATTACTAGGTTTCCTAGTTCCTAATGTGAGATTCTTAACCTTAACATTTCAGACCACTCTCCAGTAGTAATCAGGTCCTTATCTTCCCAAAAGCAGAGGTCCTCCCTTTTCAGGTTCTTTAATTTCCTAGCCTCTCAGCTAACTTTCCTTCAGATAATAGAGGATGTTTGGTCTTCATCTGTTTAGGGTACTCCTATGTTCTGTGTGGTATCAATGCTTAAACTAGCCAAAAAAGTGCTCAAATCCCTAAACTCAGATTAGGTAAGGGATGTAAATGTTAGGGTTGAGTGTTGTCAAACAGTCCTTAAAAATATCCAAGATCAAATGAGACTTTAGAATAATAGGACTTTTCTGGTACAAGAGGAAAATGAGGCCATATCAAACCTGATTAAAGCCTTAAGTGATCAAGAGTCCTTCTATAAACAATCTTCCAGGATTAAGTGGCTCAGGAAGGGGGATAGGAATTCTAAGTTCTTCCACAACTCTCTTTTAGCTAATAGAAACAGGAACAACATTCACTCTTTAGTGGTGGGAAATGATCATAGGATTGTTGACTTAAAGGAAATTAAACAACAGTTCCTGGTTTGTTTTCAAAAACTCTATTGGTAATAAGAAAGACCTAGGCTCCTCTAAGGAGTATGTGGATGCTCTTTTCACTCATCCGATCCCTAACCACTTTAGAAACAATCTCCTAGCTGAAGTCTCGGTGCATGAGATTAGGGAGGTTTTCTTCTCTTTCAATCCTCATAAGGGCCCAAGACTCGATGGTTTTAATCGTTATTTCTATCCAAAAAACTTGGTCCATTATTGGGGATGATGTTGGCCCCGATCCCCGTACGGATTGTAAGGTGACTACGTGTCACCATTGGGAATTTATTTGAACTTATTAATCATATTTATTTTGGAAACATTGCAATAAAATAAAATGATTTATGAAACTACGTGGTGGGATCGTAGAGTATTTATAAGCATAAAATTAAATTATTCAAAACAAGTAATTTAATTAAAGTAATTAATACACATTTTCATAAAGGAAATCGAATTAAAAGAGATAGCTAATAACGATTGTTAATGCAAGAAAATTTATAGGAAAGGTAAACATATTACCGCACAATTTATAAAAACTTTCCGTTCCAAAAAAAATGAACCAAGAATATTAAATTTTGGGTGTAAGAAGGATTTATTTCAATTTAGATTTTAGGAAATGAAAATTAAAATTCAAAAAAAAAAATGCAAGTCACGGGTGTCAAAAGGGGCGGTAACGATAGGCAAGTCGCGATCGTTCCGTGAAATGATCGCGACTTGGGGCGAACGTTTCGCCCGTCGCGA
>JANQAP020795801.1:0-12241 GCA_026874005.2 Erythroxylum coriaceum | reverse complement strand
GCAAAACTCACTATTCACAAATGCATGAGCATGAGATGTGTTGTCTTCTCTGATTACTCTCTCGTGTACCCGTTTCCCTGATCCGACCTGTGACATGGGAACGGGATGTTACAGTAGTACCTGGAACAAGGACTATAATGAACTCTATTTCCCTATGTAGAGGTAAACTAGATAATTCCATGAGAAACACATCCAAGAATTCCCTAATAATAGGAATATCTTGTATCATCTGCTCAGTATGGGTGTTAATTATGTAGGATAAATAAGCCTCACAACCTCCTCGAATCAATCTTAACGCACTCATCGATGAAATCAATCTGGCTGGCATTGCTTGACTAACACCTCGACATATCACTTTTAGTTGACTAGGAAATTCTAGTATCACCTCCTTAGTGCAACAATTCATTATAGCCCTATATGCAGTGAGCCACTCCATACCTAAGATAAGGTCTATCTTACTTAACTGCAATACAATCAGACTTGCTTCTAATTCAGCCTGATCAACTTGAATCATACACCTTTTACACACTTCTCCTATCACTGTAGTACTACCTATCGAAGTACTCACTTCTAAACCACAATTCATTTCTCGATCACAATACAGTCTAGATGCCAGATGCGGTGCGATAAGTGAATGCGTAGATCCTAGATCTAGCAATGCAAATGCTTCAAAATTAAAGACATGCAACATACCTGCAATGACATCTGGTGAGTTCTGAGCTTCTTGTCTGGTTATAACATAAATCTTGGCCTAAAACTGTGGCTAATTACTCCGCACCTCAGTCCTAACAGTGGGACTAGCTGAACTCACTCTGCCTCTACCTCTGCCTCTATGTCCAGATCCATTTGTTATGCTCTGTTGGACAGTTGTTTTAGTCACTATTCCTCCTCTCATTCCAGACTTTGCTCCGAAATTTATGGAACAGTCTTCTAAAAACTACATAATAGTCTCTAATCTAATGCTCGTAGGAGCCACAACAAAGGCAAGCTCCCATTAACTTCCAACATTCCCTACTATATTTCTTCCCACAATGTTCACAACTGGGCATTTGTAAGGTTTGTCTAGTTGCTGGAGCTCTTCCACTACCAGACTACACAAAACTGCCTCTCTGCCTAAGCCCCAACTGTCTCGATCTAGTCGGTGGTCGAAAAGATCTATTCTGGTGCTTAATAAACCTTCTGCCAGAATCGACTTGAGACACATTAGGTCTTTTTTTTCTGAACTCTTGTCTGTATTCTCCCTGACCATCTTTTAACAATTGTTCTATTCTGATCAAGGAAGCTCTCAACTCAGTAAAACTGCTCAGATTTGTAATAGCTAACCTCGTCCTTATTTCCATGTTCAATCCATCTTCAAACCTTTTACACTTTTCCTCTTCAGTAGGAATCAAGGCAATCATATACCCTATTAACTCATTGAATCTTATCACATATTTTGCTACAGTGAGACTGCCTTGCTTCAGATCCAGAAACTCTTTCATCTTTCTATCCAGGTAAATCTTGGGCATATAATTCTCCTTAAAGACTTTCAAAAAGTCTTCCCATGTCAATCCGCAAGGTCGAGTGGTACTACTTGGAACAATCTTCCACCACTGATATGTTGGAGCTTGTAGTAGCGAGACCACGCAGTCAAACTTCTCGTCCGACTCGCAATCCATTTGATCGAATATCCTTTCGGTTCTCTCTAGCCATCCTTTGGCCTCAGCAGGGTCTATACTTCTATAGAAGTCTATAGGCCTCTGCTTTTTTAGTTTATCATACCTCCTTTCCTTTCTCTAAGGAATTCTCAAAGGCATTCGGTCATATAGAGGTACGGGTGACTCTCTATTAGCTCTTACAGACTCAAGGTGAACTAATTCTCCAACTATATCACCTATGGCAGATGACCTATAATAGACAATAACCTTGATTACTATTCGTGTTTATCACTATATATCATATAGATCATATCTTTACGCTTATATCTATCCCTATGGATGCCAAATCATGCTCTGATACCAAAACCTGTAGCGCACTGCTGTGGTAGGGCACACATCCGAATATCCCAAAGAACATTCGCGGACATACCTTACGATAGTGGCGTGTTAGAGCAGTCACATTCACTTAATATGGCATAGTAAATAAATCACAAATATTCTAAATATCAAACCCTCATTCTATTGATAAAATATAGTTACACTGTAGCATTACACTCTATGATTCATATATATACAGTATCACAAATATCTAAGAGCATAATGCTCTTCTACAAAAATATGCTACATGGAATGAGAACTAAACAAAAACATTCTATCTAAACTCCACAGTCTCAGCTGACTGACCTTTGATTCATTTCCTGATTCCAAAATGTAGTACTAGGTTTCTTCTAATTTGTCTTAGAAGCTAAGTCTCCTCTCTCATACCTGAAAAGCCACATTGCAATTTTGATGAGTTTTATGAACTCAATGAGTGAACCATCATCGATGCGCTCACTCATATCAAAACACGTAGGCAATTCACATTTCAATTCACAGAAAAATTATATAATCACATATTGCATATCATTTCACAATTTAATTTCAAAATAGTTCAGAAAACTCATTTCAATCTTTCATTTAATACATATCAAATTGTATATGCAAAGTATATGTGACTCACTTTCAATTGTTACTTTGTTGTGACCGAGCGCCTTTTTAACTGTCCTGTGTCCATTGTGGATACGGAGCTCATTAATAACTGTCCCATATCTGTTGGAAATATCGGGCTCATTTTAATACTGAGCCTAAGCTTTTTATACACGTTTATGAGCTTTAAGTTTTCTTCATTGGCTACTTCGGTCATAACTTTCTTTATCTAATCATGCATATCATGTAATGAGATGCATTAATTATCACATTATATGCAATCGATCACTTTCATTCATCACGTATTATCACTTTCACATTTTCATCAAACCTAAGTCCAGCATTTAACATTCATGTTAAATATAATTATTTCTTTCAGATTCACATTCAATAAAGCATTTCCAATACGATCTCGATTATCAAACTCCTCGGACCATCAATGTCCAAAATTATCACATTCACATAATTATCAGTTCAATAATTGAAAATCAAGCAAATACAATTATTCTTAGTGAGAAACATGTAGGTTACTCACAATATGCTCTAGATAGCTATTGCCTTGATGTTCCAGCAATGTCTGGATGTTTTCGTTCTATTTGTGCTTCTATTTCATGCAGTACACACATTTATACACATTACTAATTTGCACAATCACATAAGCATTCAATTATACACATATGTATACACGTATTATGTACAATGCATGCTCAATTTGACTATTCTCGGGTATGTATCCTTAAATAATAACTCTTGATCATTTAAACATCACCAAAAAAACAACATTTTATGTTCAGGCCTTGCCCCCGATCTCGGTGGACTTTCCCACAATCGTGATAGAAGCTGATGCAAAAGGCCACGATCGTAGGGACTCTGCTATGATTATGACAGAACCTAAATAATTCAAGCCACAATTGTGCACTAAAGGCCACAATCATGCCCTGTCTATTTTTCCCCAATTCTCACAAAATTCACCTACTTAGAAACAACATTAACACTTTAATTTTTCCAGATTACCCTTTTAACCTACTTTAATTCATGATCATCTAGCTTCCATCTTAATTATAATAAGGTTCCTTAAACTTTACTCATTTTCCCATTAATAGTCACTTCTTATATATACGCATAAATCTCTAATTTAAGAATACTATACTAACTTCTTTCATAACACATCCAACACATCTTATACATAGTTCATCATTTCTACTTCATTTTTACCTCAATATCATTTACATAAAAATAGAACATAATCTCCGTTGTTCACTAGTATATATAAATCCTTACTTCTTCTCATTTTAAGAAAATTACTCAACACCTTTCTTAAGCATAAATTTCATCTTCATTATTCCTTAAATCCCAATCTCTTTCATCCACTTAACAGCCTATAATTTATGGTTTTCATACTCTCAAAAACAGAACACAACATATACATTCATTCATCAAATTTATGCACTCATTCAAACACCATTTTCATAACCAATCCATCTCAAAAATATCTTTAACACAACTTATAATCTATTTTTGATCATTTACTAAAAATAGAACATACCTTCTCATATATTCATCCACGTTACACATAAATTCAACACCATTATCATGATCATTAAATCTCAAAATAATCACCATATATGTTTCATTTAAAACAACCCATAAAGATCAATAATATACTTGATTAAACTCCAAGCTTCTTCAAAATATCACCTAACCCTAGCTCCAAAGTAGTACACGATCATCATCTTTCAAGAAGGAAATATTAGGTTTTCATCATCAAAATGAAGATAAATTTTTTTTTAAAGTAGCAAATGAAAGATGAGAGAAAACTCAAGGTCGTGAGGTGAGGATGGGATAGTCGTGAGTGAAGAAAAAGAGAGAAGATAATAACGAAGAAGATGAGAGTGTTTAGCAAAATGAAAGACAAAATAAAGATAGTCTTTTAATTAGTAACTATCGTAGGATGGTGAGTGTGGTGAGTGCCAAGTGTTGTAACCCTTGTCACTTGCCACATGTCACCTTGTTATGATCTCCAATTAGTCTTTTAATAACTGGTCCATTTTTCTCCCAATTTCTATATCAATTGTCACCCAAATTTCAATGCCACTTGTCAATAATTCCTAAAGCCACTTGTCAATAATTTCTACTACCATGTGTCAATTATTTTTACTACCATGAGTCAATTTGTATTGCCACTTGACATTTTTCCTAGTTCAAAAATACCCATAATTTCATAAATTTCCCAATTTTCACCAAAAATTCTAAATTAATAATTATAATTTGCCAAATCAAAATTTGCAACATAATAATTCATAATTCACATCATAACCATTTTAAAATCATTTATACCCCGGAATATGTCAATTGAGTGCATGTACAGTCTTTGTAATGTGTACAAAAATCAATATTCACAGTTGTGTATGCTAATGATATGCATGTCAATGAAATGTACTCTCATAATTGTCTCTACACTATTTCTTTTATACAGTGGTTTAGGACCCTATGTCCTAACCCTCAATATAGAAAACGGGATATTACAAAAATAAAGTTTTCATAATGAGTCTCACGAAATAGTGTTGTTCCATAATTAACACTATTTTTCTGTAAGTATACAACTAAAGCTTTCAATCATACCCCCACAAAAACAAGCTTCTATATGTATTCTTGCAACACTTTGGAACATTGGGCCCCATACAATAAAAAGTTTTGAATTTTCATAAGTCATGCAATGCAAATGCACTAAACAATTAAAACACACACAAGTTAAAGCCTTGATAATGGGCCCTATAGAAAGTATTGAATTCCATAACCATGCTTAGTCTTTACAAGTAAAGCTTGCAATGATGGACCCACTAAAACAAAGTCTGGAGAATTTACGCAGAAACTTTCCAATGATGGGTCCCATAACAACAAGTTGTTGTGTTTCGTCTCACATAAATCAATAAATAATGAAAAGAAATATAGATTTAAAACAACAGATCTGACAAGTATTTGATGGTGGGTCCCATGAAAATTTTTTCAGAAAATTGTTACAAAACCTATATTCAGCAGAATCGAAAAACACAAATTCATCGTCTTCAACCTTCAGCCGGGTCAAAATAACCCAGATCTGGCCCATTTTATAAATCCTTCTATATTTTGGCTTCTAAAACTCCGTTTTTGATGATTTACAAGCTATTTTAAATAGAATTGAATTTCCTTCATATATGAAAGATTAATTTCACAATATAGTGACTATAATAATATCAATATTTACAACAAAAAGGTCACTGATTCATGTATATAATCATAGAAATTCAATTACATCAAGGCAGTGGTAAATATGCTCTAATACCAACTATTAGACATGGAAAAAATGATATACATATGTATTACGATAAAAAAAAAAAATGGAATTTCGATCTCATACCTTTTGCTATTAATGTTGAGAGATTCAAATGGGTGTGAGGGCTCTTCTAAGCTTTTAACATATGCAATCAGATGGTGTGTCCAGAATAATGCTAAACTTAAGGACCTAATACCCTTTCACAGATTTTATACTCCCTATTATCTTCCATCAAAACAATAAAAGGAGATGGTTGGTAGTGGACAGACGTTAGGTTTCAAAGAAAAGCAACAGACATGACCCATTACAAATGGTAAAACCAACAGATAAAAAATCACCTAGGATTTAGTGATCCAAATGGACATACTAACTGCATAAGCCTCTAATACGAAGGACTACCTAGTAATATAGCTTGAGATTGAGTATCTGAGCCAGCGATGGGTTTTGATTAGCCTGGGCTAGATTTGAACCAATCAGTTGATCTTTTAATTGTTTCCCTTTTCCATGAGTGTGAACTTAAACTTGAAAGAATATAAGCTCTCCCAGACGCCTTATATATAGGCTTACTTGCCATCCTCTCTTGCATCTCCTTTAGTTCAACATCTAATTCCATGCATAATCTATCATTGAATTTTTCCAAAATGGCTTTTGACAACATTCTCCAGCAATTTTGAAAGATTGACGCTACACCAACTATATTTCCATGCTTAACAACATTTCTTGCCTATGACATTGCATCTGCTTAGAGCCTGCTGTATTGCCTATCTACTTCAACTAACATTATTGTTTCACTGTAAATCTCAGGCCTCTCAAACTTAACTTCTTCACTATCCAACATTGTCATTTCTTTGGTCAAAGGATCCTTATACATATATCATACCTTTAGTAATAATATTTGACTCCTGGAAGATTTCGTGGGCACATTAACTAAAACTAGAAATTCCCTCTCTTCTTCAACATACGTGTCTCCAACCATAACTTCCAACTTTCACTTAGGCAAGATAAAATAGTAGGATGAACATACTCAATACCAACCTACAGTTCCTACATTACAACACTCAAAAGTCCTCCAATGCATTGAGCAAATGCATCCTGAATTGCTACTTCAGTCTTAATGAAAGAAAATTTATCTAATGGATAAGCACACATAATGAGTTAATAATATGAAACGTTATAATTGTAAACATCACAACTATTAGAAAACCATATATAAGATATGATTTAGCAAAAAGATATGAGAATGGATAAGAAAAAATTGAAATCAGTAAAAAAAATGTGTAAAATGAGTTTGCAAGTATGAGATTTTACAATTATCTTACCATACGAATTAAAGTAAAATTTATAAATTATTTTTGTTCTTGATTAAAGATACAAATATGTTTTGATTCTTTCATTTTATCTACAAATGAAGTTTTTTTTACATTGGTATCAAAGCTACTTTTCATACTTGCATTCTAATTTAAGATTGAGTTTTATCACTTACATATTTGAAATTGAAATTTAGAGTTACATCCCAATGATGATGTGGTTCTTTTAGTTTAGTAGAAATAGATTAACGTATATTAATGAATGATGCATACATAATTTTGATCCTATCTCATAAGTAATCGTATAATCAAATTATATGCATCATGATAGAGTTTATTATTTGTAGTTATTTACGTTAAACTCAAAGCTATAGTCATTGAATTGGCAACAAATTGATCCTTTGTCATTATTTTGCTTTATGTTAATATCGGTAGTGAATTATAGTCAAATTATAAGATTTTAAGTGTTGAACTTATTTTACTATTTATATATGCTTATTATCTCTATCATGTTTTATCTTAAAAAATTTCATCATTTTGTTTAAAACACATCTAAGTCTTATTTATGTTTATCTGACTCATTATTCTACTATGCTTCTTTTTGTTTTTCTTTATCTCTATTTTGATTAAGACAATATCCAAAACTCACGAAATTAACACTAGACTATATATTTATCGTTATTTTCTAACAGAGTTACGTTTTTCTTAATACATCTTTATGTGTTTTGTTTGGGTTCCAGATCTACCCAACACAAATCTTGATAAATCTAATCTAGAGACAATTCTTAATAGAAATGATGACAACAACAAACAAAATAGCAAAGTCATCAAATGAAACAAACTCAAACAATATAAACTAAGAAATCAGAGGAAGCCTACCTAGAAATTAAAGGAATTCTTATTGTTTGTATGATCCAATTAAAACTTGCATCCATCTCTCTCTTAAAATGTAAAAACCTATAATTTCTATCCAACACAGCCCAACATCAGACTGTTTTGAGCTCCCATTTTACTTAAGAACCCTCTCAACTTTTGTTTTGTAATAAAACACCATCAACATATGTTTAAACATAATTTTATATTTTCCACATGTTGACGAGCATGGCTTAAACAAAGTAGGATATTGGCAATATAATGAAACCTTTTTTAACACACTTCAATCATAGGTCTGTATTAGTGTTGTGTCTGGAAAGTAGAAAAATCTCTATGAATAGAATGCAAAATGTTCGAATATGGGTAGTGACATTATACCTTATTGGTAACACCTATATATCCCCTAGGAGGATATACGAATGCCATACAAAACAAACCTAAAACAAACCAAGGCAATCTAACAATCCCTAGAAAATAAGGCAAATATACATCACATTTCATATGTCATTGAGGTTTAAACAGGACACAATATACACATATCAAAACCATACATTAAAAACAAACTCATCCTACATTATGATTAATACAGGACATTTACATGTACTATAAATTGTCTCATAATAATGAATACAACTTAAAGCTTAAGAACAAAATCTCACAAAAGTTAATACGTTCTTCTTTGTCCATTGCAGTTGTTCTAGCCTTAACCATATTTATCAAGACCCACATGGAGAAAAAACCACAGTGCTAAGCATATAGTTTAGTGGGGAAAAAATAAATAAAGATAGAAGATGATGATTGCTTTCTGCAATCGTCTATCATTTACATGCAAATGATTCATGACATATCACATAACAATCTTTGATATACTAATCAAAAAGTAATCCAACTATCAATTTTCATCAGAACAGAACAAATATCAAAGCATATACAGATTTACCTGCTAATCTTTTCAGAATTGGTAATGGGAATATAACAGAAGATACCTATAATTGGTATATATAGAAGAGGCAATAGCCTCTAAAACAGAAGAGACTTAAGTCTCTAAAACAGAAGACACCATAGTGTCTAAGAACAGAAATAACTATAAACCTTTCTAGGCATGCCTATTTACCTACAACTAGGACTTAGCAAGTTAAAACAAACCATATCACATTTTAGAGTCACATGCAAGAGAAATAATTAATAACATATGAAGTTATTCCTTTATGCTCAATTTGGAAGAGTTCATTCATGCCCGATCAAATTTAATATGCCTTATGAACATAAGCCTTTGCAATAATGCATCAATGAAAGCATTAACATATATATACACATTACATGCATAAGAAGTCTCATATTACCTTAACGCTGGGTTTACTAGGTTTCAAAGACATCCAAAAGGGTTCGGGTGAGATGCGGTAACCATTAGAATCGAAATAATGATCTAGTTGTGAAAGAAGACAAGGTCACAATCATGACACCAATGTCACGATTGTGACAGAAGCTCACCATTCTATAACTGTACTTATTATGTCATAAGCATATAGTAAACGTTTAAATCAGGTCTTAAGTCTTCTATACATTTGTTCTCGTATATCTTAAGTTTCTTATGGTATAAATTTCATGCAATTTGGTGTATTATTCCAAGAGTTATACCCAAAATAACATAGTAGTATTTCAAGAGCTATACCTAAAATAATACAGGATGTTCGAAAGTAGGAACAACAACTAGAACTCAACTTCAAGCCAAATTTCAAAACCCTTAGAGACATAATTCAAATTCGATTCTTTCATGAAAGTTATAGACCTATCTCTTTAGTTTAATCTCTAACTAAAATTATCCCTTTTAGATATTTACAGGTTAAGATATGGCTAAAATACTGAAGTCTATTCAATGGAACCACTCCATCTGGCGAGGTACACATTCCAATTAACTAACTTCAGTCTTATTATGTAAGAACAACGCCAAAAACACATCCAAATGAACCAGCAACATCCCATTTTCATATAGAATACTTCTCTTAACAGAACTTCTCACGTTACACTTAAAACCTGAAATAACATATCAAAATTTCCATACCATTTAAAGGAGTATTTTAAAACCCTTATTCTTTACTCCACTTGCTTCCTTTCTTTGGTCTTCTCCTCTTCAACATATAATATAAAATTCAAAACTCATCTTCAACAATCACACATGCATAACAGAACCCTAGCTGAAGAGGAGATGAGAATGGAACTAAAGTTCACACCAAAACATGCAATTAATGTACCTTAAACTTTAAATGCACAAAGGGATTTAACAAGATGTTGGATAGAGAGAGAGAGAGAGGCTCAAACTTTTGCAAATTTTTATGTTGGCCAACCCTCCCCCTCTTCGTCTGCATATCTTTAGTTAAAGTAAAACTTGAGGTGGGTGACATGTCATTTGCCACATGGCTTAATCTTATGATATGGGACATGAGAAATGGCTCAATCTTATTGGTTTCTACTTTTCACCTTTCATTAATTACAAAACTGACCATAACTTTGTCTTATTCTATGAAATTGCATGCCATCTTCATACATGTAGCAATTTAGTCCACGATTAATGTATATTTATGCATGCATAACATAATTAACATAAATTACTGAATTACCCCCAACAATCCCATTTCTAGCGATTACAAATACTTTTGGGGACAAGAAACATTCCTACTATAGTATAGATTTGGGGCCTCACATTATTAGTACTATATTCTAACTCCTTTCACTAAAATCGTACTAAATTTGCTGCAAATTGACTTAAATCATCTCGAATTTTTTCCTTTTCCTTTGAGGAACTAAATTAAGAGATGAAACAAATACAAGTCTTATTAAGTACCAAATCCAATAAAAAATCAAAAAATAAGCATAATGTTATAAATCATGCTAAAAATATAGTGCAATTAGCACTTATCAAATGTCCCTTACACTTAAACAGTTGCTTATCCTCAAGCAAATAAATTTCATTACTTAAAACTTAAATAAGAGGAAATTTTAGGAAAGCATTTAACAAATAAAACATATCAATCAAGATTTTCAACAACTTATTTTCATCAAATTGTTAGACATTTAACTACTTGCATAAAGTCATGAATCAGTTCAATTTACTCTACAATGCTTTAAACTTTAACTCAATTCACTAGATTCAAATCAATGCATAAAATGAATATGCAAGAGAAAATTTCTTTAGACTTTAAAATTTTTCATAAACCTTAATGAATTATAAGTAAAATAATACATTTAAATTAACATAAAAGCATTTAGAGCATGTTTGAGAAGTCACCTAATCTTTTGATGTGAGAGCAAATGCCTTATCATGAATATTCTCAATTACTCAATTATGTCACTATTTCAAATGGCTATTAGCACCACTATTTAACTTCAGCCTTTTCACT
Source organism: Erythroxylum coriaceum (assembly GCA_026874005.2). NCBI lineage: Eukaryota > Viridiplantae > Streptophyta > Magnoliopsida > Malpighiales > Erythroxylaceae > Erythroxylum > Erythroxylum coriaceum. The sequence continues at coordinate 747 of JANQAP020795801.1, read as the reverse complement.
ATGAAGCTAGTGGAGTGAATTTATTTTATGTTTATTTATGACACTTTTTATGGGATACTGAAAATGATAAAAAAGAATTCATATTAAACTTAGTCTATGTACAAATTATGCAAGAAGTACCATTATGTAAATCAAACATCCATTCTTAAAGTTAATGAATAAAATTCAAATCAACTTATTCATAAAATCTCATAACTAATTGCCTAAACTTTTTAAATCATAATAACAATCAAACTCATAATGAATTATATCAAGTAATATGCTTTTATTGTTAAAAATTTTCTTAAATTTTAAGCTAATCATAGTTACATTGATAAGCATAGGTACCTAAGTCCCTCCACCACACCTAATTCATATATTTTTCTTAATAATATATAACAAACAGGGGTAGGCAAATAAAATAGAAGAACTAGTACTTCCCTAACATAAAATAGAAGAACATTATCACTTATTAAATTCTATCAATAATCGTTTTCATTACTTACCAAAGAACAATGGATGTACAAAGTGACATTTTACTAACATGGGTTTATAATGATTTAGTATTGGAAAACATGGTATCAACATATGGGGAATGTTGTTATTGAACACTAACTTTTAATAATAAATATAGGATGGTGTCTAGTAATGTAACATCCCATCACCGATGGGAAGGGTAAAATGGTAATTGTGAGTGGCCCATGGGCGTTTAGAAAATGCCCCTACATGTTCATGCATACACCTACATGTGAATGGTACATTTTGCAC
>JANQAP020795770.1:0-12242 GCA_026874005.2 Erythroxylum coriaceum | reverse complement strand
ATTTAGAATTTTTGGTGAAATTTAGGAAAATTCTAAAATTTCGGGCATTTTAGGACTAGGAAAAATGCCAAGTGGCAAGACAATTGATAAATGGTAATAGAAATAAGTGTCGAATGGTAGTAGAAAAATTGATATATGGTGTTAGGATTTAATGACAAATTTCATAGAAAATTTGGAGACAATTGGATTAGAAATTGGAGACAAGTGGACTAGAGATTAAATGATATGGGGTACAATATTAGAAGATATTTTTATGGTTAGCATTATTAATTAAGAGGTAAATGTCATAACACTTACCATACATTGTTATCCTGTTTATTAAACCCACGACATTCTCTATTGTAAAACATGTTTCATTTTTGTCTCTACATGTTCATCTTCTTCATTTTTCTTCTTCTCCATTCACGGTATTAATCCCACCTCACGACCTTGTGCTTACTCTCATTTTTCATTTGCTACTTCCAATTTTTCGCTGCCTTCATTCTTGTTGATAAAACCTAGCCTATTATACCTTTGAAAGATGATGATTGTGTGATGCATGGAAGCTAGGTTTAGTGTGATTGAAAAAGATTTGGAGCTAAAACAAGTAAGTATCTTGATGACCTTATGGGTTGTTTTAAAGAGAAATATTTTGATGATAGTTGAAGGTTAAATGATCATAAAATGGTGATGTATATATGTTGAACTGTGAGTGAAGAAATGAGCATATAGATGTCTTATTTTTGTAGATATGATGATTAAAAATTCATAAGTTATAGTAGAGATGTTTTTGAGATAAAATGGTTATAAAAATGGTATAGAAAGAGTACAGAAATTTTGATTAGTAAATGGAAGTTTTCATGTTCTATTTTCAATGTATAATAATGTGTATTTCTTTGGATGTTATAGAGATGAGTTAGAATGAGTTTAAAGTTAAAGCAAAGGCTAAAGTAGTGTCTTGAAATGAGAGGAATTAAAATGATGGTTTAGAGATAAAATGAAGGTGGTAATGGAGTTGAATGTGTGTCAAAAATTGATGAATGTAGTTATATATGGATGTTATGTTTTTGTGTTTATGATCAACCATATAGTATGAATTGTTTGTGATTGATATTGAGCTGAAATAAAGGTGAGAATAAAGAGGAAATGATGAGCAATTAAGATAGAAATGATAGACTTAGTGTAAGATATGTTAGATGTAACTTGAAGGAGTTGGAAAAGATGGAAAATATGAACAAGATAGATGGGTTTTTCGGATATGAGCAACCCACAACCATGGGAATGCATGAAAGGGCCTGAAACTTTCTATTAATGAAACCCATTATCATTGGAAGTCATCCACGATCGTGGGAATGACTTTTACATGAAATATGCTTCTTTTATGTGAGGTTTGAAACAACAAGTGGTTAAGTACTTTCCTATGATACATTTAGGCTTGAATTAAAGTTGAAATGAACTTAGTTGGATGATGGATTAAGTGATTAAATGAGTGATATGTTTAGGGTGATGATTGAGAATATAACCTAAGAAAAGATTATTTAACATCAAGTATTCAAATCTAGAAATTTAGAGATGTTATGGGAATGAAAGTGACCCTATAAAGGCTAATGTGATTCAAAAAAGATGAATGATGTGTATTAAGTAAAGGTGAATGAGAAACTGGATAGTTGTGATCTTATAATGCTAGAATAACCTTAGTGAATGATTAAATAATGAACTTAGAACAATCTTGTACAAATGAGGTGTAAACCTAGACATATATGAGTTTTGAACTATGAATGATAATAAGATGTGAATTAAGGAAACATATCCGGGATTGTCATTGAGCATGCATTATACATAACACATATAAATATGTGTATGTTTGAGTATTAATGTGATTGTGCAAATTAGTAATTTGTAAATGTGTATTTGTTGCATGATATAGAAGCAAAAATAGAATGACCTCATCCAGACATTACTGGAACATCGAGGTAATAGCTATTTGGAGCATACTGTGATTAACCTAGATGTTCTCACTATGATTGTTTATCTTTACTTAAGCGTCAAATATTGAATTATTATTGATGTGAATGTTTTGATTCCAGACATTGATTGTCCGAGGCATTTGATGCATGAAAAATCATATTGGAAGTGCTCATTGTATTTGAATTTGACAAAAATAAGTGTACTCAACATATTTGTTGAATGCCAGACATAGGTCCGATGATGTGTGTAAGTGAATGTGCATACTGAAACAAAGTGACTGATCAAACATATGTGACGTGATTCATTTATGACATAATATGCATGATAAGATAAAGGCAGTTGTGACCGGAGTTGCCAGCAAAAAAGATCTTAAAGCTCAGAATGTGGTAAGAGCATCTGGCTCACTATGCAACACCCCACTTCCATCTGACACATATACATACACCCTTAGGATATTCGTGCATATGCTCAATAGAATTGATGTGCTAACCTATTCACTTTCAATGTATCTCATGGCATCATAATTAAAATCAGAAATAACACAATGTCAAAAATCCAAAATTTCCATATTTCATTTCATAACCTTAATTTACAATGTCGCATTATCTTCATAATCCATGTTTATACAATATCAACATATCAAAGACCACAACTCTATCTACAAAATAAGCTACATATATGAGGATTTAACAAAATTAAAACTAATCCATCAGTCCCAGCTGACTGACCTTTGAGCCATAACTATTATCCAAAAGTTGTACAAGATTTCTTCAAAGCAGTCTTAGAAGCTAAGTCGTTGCTCTCTCGAACTTGAAAATGTCAACATTGCAATTTGGTTGAGTTTTGTGAACTCATTAGAGTAACCATCCTTAATGGTTCACTCTTGTCATGCAACACACAATTTATGTTATCATATAATTCACATCATCTCAATTGCCATCATGTAATATCACAAAGCACTTTGTTCACAATTGTCACATTTCTAAATCAAGACAATTTATCATTTCATTACAATCATCCAGAACATATTCATCGATAAGCATTCATAACTTCCATGCTACAAAAGTCCTCAAAACATTGCAATTGTTCAATTTATTCATTTTATATATGTATGTAATATTTATAAGACTCAATTTCATTTATTACGTTGTTATGACTGAGTGTCTTTTCAATTGTCTCATATCTGTTGTGAATACTGAGCTCTATCATATTGTCCTTTATCCGTTATGGATACCGGGCTTTATCATACAAATTGAGCCATAGGCTCTTACCACAGATGTTTGAGCTTTAACCTCTTTTTTAGTAGCGACTCTAGTCACAACTACTTTTATATTTCATGCATTCATGGAATAAATGCATCAAACATATTTAATCATTATGTTCAGTTAATTGCATTCGCATTCACTTTCTTATTCACAATGATCATTGGACTTGGTCTAACATTCATATATAAGTTGAAAAAACATTTAGTTAATCACATTCACATTCAATTGTCTCGAATATCGAACTCCTTGGACAATCAATTATCCAGAATCAGTAATATCACAATTACATCAAATAGTAATTCAATTTAGAATCAAATAAACAATCAAGGTGAGACCATCTTAGGTTACTCACGAATGCTCCCTTTAGCTTATTGCCTTGAAGTCCTGGCAATGTCTGGAAGCGGTTGCTCAACGTGCTCTTCTATTTGCAATCACAATCATTTTCATATTGCTACATTGCACATTCAGATGAATAAGCACATTTATATATGTATCATGTATTATGCATGTTCAATGACAAATTCTTGGGTATGTTTCTTTAATACACTTGATCACTTTGAATTGATCACCCATGTACCACTCTTTTTCCAAGGATTATACACTCCCACAATTTCCTAGTTCTTATTCAATCATTCACAATTCATCACTTACATACTTTGAATCACATTAAATTCATAAGAACATCTTTATATCATTTCCAACTCTTTTTTACACTTATCCTTGAACATTTCAATGATAAAAAAGCTTCTTATGAAACACACACTATTGGTACTTTATATCTAAAATTTTAGCAAGTTAAATCTATACATTCACCAAAATTTTCAAGCAATATATACTCATATATTCACCCAATTCTCATTCTTAAATACCCTATGTTCTTTAATGATCATTCATCCATACCTTATACACATTTTTCATGTTCTTAAGATCATGTTTGCATTAAAAGAACTCATTTATTCCTTAAACATATCAAAATTTCCAGATTTGAACTCATTCTCATCAAAACAGTCCATTGTTTTAAGGTATGACTTCAATTAACTACATAAGCTTATCAAGATATCTTCTAGCCAAAATGTTTTGTGAAAACATTTATAAGACATCAACAATCATTTTTCATGTTTTATACTTTGACCAATTTGAGCTCTAAAGTCCCCAAAAATAAGGAAATAAATATAAGGTTTCTGTATAGGGGTTTGTCACAGGTAGTATTAGAAAAACAAGCATAACTCAAGCTCTAGTCACTATTTTATCAAGCCACTTTCACAGAGGTCAAGCTATGACCTATATCTACAACTTTGGTTCTTTGAGTTTCTTCAAATTCATGCCTTAAAGGCATGTAAGATAGGTAGAAATAGGAAGATGAAATTGAAACAAAAATTTCGACCTGCAGTTCTAATTTTCCAGATTTTTTTAAAGACAGATTTTCGAGTCAGTTTTGTATGACCATTATGACCTAGACAATGAGATATTTAGGTAACACCTTCTTATAATCAAATTATGCAAAATGCCTTAAGCTCTAATGACTTCAAATTCATGCATTTTGGTTCAGTATTATGCAAGTTCTAACCAAATTATTACAGACTATTCTCATAACACATAGTACATAGTTTTCAACTTCAAGCCACAGTAGAAGACTCTTAAGGACATAATTCAAATTCAATTCCTTTATGAAAAATGTAGACATATGTCTTTAATTTAATATAAAAAATGCATCCAATTTGGATATTCACAGATCAAGTTATATCCAAAATACAAATGTATGTTCAGTAAAACAGTACATATAACATACTCCAGCATACTTCATTGTGAAAACTCTATCATTTCTCTATCGTTTCAAGTTGATCATTCAATTAAACCTAAATTCCCAGTTTTGAATTCTCTAGTCACAATTCAAAAATTCATGAATAATCACAACCCAAAACAGAACCTAATTCACCCTTTTCTATTTTACATTTTCTGTATTTCAGTACTCTTCATATAAGTCCAATTACCACAATCCTTCATCACACTTTCTCCACATTTTTGTTTTGCTTGTATCACTAAAACTCTTCTTCCTACAACATGACTCACGCATGAATTCATTTATCTTCCTACACCACTCATGCATGCATCCATTTATAAACATTAAAACATCATCAAAATGTCATTTACACTACCCATACAACATCACTTACTTGATTCAGAAAAATTCCAGCAGTTGAGAGAGCAAATATGTGATTTCAATGGATGGAGAAAAGACAAAAATAGAGAGAAACAAAACAAAATATGGATTGGAATGTTTTCTTTGCAAAGTGGAACGTGGGTAAGCCAATAACACCAAAAAAAATGCAGAAGTTAAGTGTTTAAGTGATGGATGGGCAAGAAGGAAGATGGTGTTTTTGGTAGAGACAGAACAAAGGAGATGCAAAAACTTTCTTTCCTAAAAACATGACTAGATGGTTCCATCCCCCATTAACACATATCCTTTGGCATGTCTTACACTTGTCATCCATTTAATTAGCCTATACGTCACCTACTAATTGCTCCACTTGTCACATAGTAATTTGTCTAATTGTCAATCCATAATTAGTCCATTCGTCAATTAATTACTAATCCAATTGTCACACTTCCATTTGTCTCTTGTTTCTATATTTTTCTTAGTCCAAAATACTCCAAATTTTTAAAAATTTCATAAATATCTGAAATTTCACAAAAAATGCAAAAATAATTTTAATACACACCAATTCAATTTTTTTAAAAAATAATCCATAATTCACATTTTATTTGCATTAAAAAAATCACTTATATCAGGAAAATGTCAATGAATGCATGTACAATTATGTCAATGAGCGTCAACATTATTCACGTGTATGTGTATGTCATATGATGCATGAAATGCATTTCTAAATTCTTAGTAAACTCTCATATATGGTATCCTAGGGTTCTAACCCTAATCGCAGGATAATGGGATGTTACACATTATGTATAATGAGCTCGGTATCCCCAACAGATATGGAATAGTTACTAATAAGTCTGGTATCCACAATGGATACGGGATAGTGAAAAAGGCTCTCGATCATAATAACGTAACAATTAAAAGTGAGTCTCATGAGCATTGCATATCAATTATATTTGATATCTATATTTTAAATGATCAAATAAACTCTTTGAACTATTCTGAATGTGAATTGTGAAATACGTGAATAAAGTGATATTTGATGCTATATGATGATTGGTGAAGTGATGTGCAATATGTGCTATTACTATCAGCAAATTGAATGTGAATTGTGAACTATTCTATGTTTGGTATGAGTGAGCCATCGAAGATGGTTAGCTTACTGAGTTCGTAAAATTAATCAAAATTGTAACCTAACTTTTTAAGTACGAGAGAGAAGACTTAATTGCTAAGACATTCTAGAAGAAACTTATTATTGCTTTTGGGCTCGAGAAATGGCTTAAAGGTCGGTTAGCTGAGACTAAAGTGATAGATAGAATTTTTGTATAGTTCCTCATTTATGTAGCATTTTTTTGTAAACAGTGTTTTAGACTCTGATAAGCTTTCGATACTAGATATATAAGGATGATGTATGTAATGCTACAATGTACATTATGTTTTATGAAATGAAAAAGAGGAATTGAGTATTAGACATTGAGCATTGTGTTTTAATTATGATGTCATGTTAAGTGATGTAATTGCTCTAGCGCATTGCTTCCATCAGGCATGTGCTCTAATGTCAGAGGGACATACGGGCATGTGTCAGATGAGTGTAGGGTACTACAATTTTTGGTATCAGAGCATGATTTGGCAGCTATAGAGAACAGATATAAGTATATAGCAATCGCTATTATTATCTATTATAGGTCATCCGTCATAGGTGATCAAGTAGGACAGTCAGCTGACTTAGAATCAGTAAGAGCCAGTAGTGAGTCTTCTGTACCTCGACCTGAGAGAATGCCTCCAATAATTCCCGATAGAAGGGAAAAGAGGTATGATAAACTGAGAAGGCAGGGGGATGTGGACTTTTATTTAAGTACAAACCTTGTAGAGGCTGAGGGATGGCTAAAGAGAACGGAGAGAGTCTTCCATCAGATGGACTACGAGTCAGATGAGAAGTTTGACTATGCAATTTCTTTACTACAAGGTCCAGCATACCATTGGTGGAAGACTATGCTAGGCAATACCACCAGGCCTTGTAACAAGAAATGTGAAGACTTTTTAAAGGTCTTCAAGGAGAATTACATGCCCAAGATCTGCCTGGATAAAAAGATGAAGGAGTTTCTGGATCTGAAGCAAGGCAATCTCTCTATGGCAGAGCATGAGATAAAGTTGAATGAACTGATGGGGTATGCTACTGCCTTGATTCCTACTAAGGAAGACAAGTATAGGAGGTTTGAAGACAAGCTGAATATGGAAATTCGGATAAGGTTAGCCATTTCTAATTTAGGTAATTTTATAGAATTACAAACAGCCTCGATCGGAATTGAGCAGTTGTTAAATGATGGTCAGGAACATTATAGACAATAGTCTAAAATGAAGAGGCCTAGTGAATCTCATGGTGGTTCTGACAGAAGGTTTAATAAGCATCAGTATAGATCTTTTCTACCATTGGCTAGATCAAGACAGTCGGGGTTCAAACAGAGGGGTAGTTTTGTCCAGTCTGGCAGTGGAAGAGGTGTAGTATCGGGATAACTACCTAATTGTGAATGTTGTAGGAAGAAGCATACCGGTGAATGCTGGAAACTGTTTAGAGCTTGTCTACGATGCAACTCTTTTAGTCATCAAATCAAAGAATATCTTGCAGTTTATGGAGCACACGCTGGAAGAAAAGGAGGAGTGGTAACTAAAACAACTGTCTAACAGAGCTGAGCTAATGGATATGGACAGAGAGGCAGAGGCAGAGGTAAAGGTAGAGTGAGTTATGGGAGTCCTACTGTCAGGACTAAGGTGCAGAGCAACCAACCGCAGTCTCAGGCCAGAGTTTATGCAATGACCTGACAAGAGGCTTAGAATTCTCCAAATGTCATTGTAAATGTGTTGAATATCTTTACTTATAAAGCTTTTGCATTGCTAGATCCTGGATCTACGCATTATTTTATCACATCACATCTGGCATCTAGGTTACATTGTGATAAAGAACTATTGAAACATGGTTCAGAGGTCAGTATACTAATAAGTAGTACTATAGTAATTGGAGCAGTTTGTAAGAGGTGTATAATTCGGGTTGATTAGGTGAAATTAGAAGTAGATTTGATTGTATTATAGTTAAGGGAGATAGATTTATTCTAGGCATGGATTGGCTCACTGCCCATAGGGCTATCATGAACTGCTATACTAAGGAGGTAATATTAGAATCTCCTAATCAACCGAGAGCAGTATTCTGAGTTGATAGTCAAATAGTGCCAGCTAGACTGATTTCATTAAAGAGAACAATGAGATCGGTTAAAGGAGGATATGAGGCTTATCTGGCCTACTTAGTTGATACTCGCACTAAGAAGAATGTGCAGGATATTCCTATTGTTAGGGAATTCCTGGATGTGTTTCCTGCTGAGTTATCTAGTTTACCTTTAGATAGGGAAACAAAGTTTACGATCAACCTAGTTCTAGATGTTGCTCCTCTATCTATTCCTCCCTATAGGATGACACCTGTGAAACTAAAGGAATTGAAGGCTCAATTGTAGGATTTGTTGGAAAAAAGGGTTTTATCATACCCAGTATATCACCTTGAGGAGCTCTAGTATTGTTTATGAAGAAGAAAGATGGAACTCTAAGATTGTGCATCGATTATAGGCAATTGAATCTGGTAACAATAAAGAACAAGTACCCGTTGCTAAGAATTGATGATTTGCTTGATCAATTATAGGGAGCTCAGTTGTTCACTAAGTTGGACTTGAGATCTGGGTACTATTAATTAAAGATAACAGAGGCTGATGTACCGAAAAGTGCGTTCAAGAACAGGTATAGGCATTTTGAGTTTTTAGTAATGCCATTTGGGTTGACAAATGCTCCAGCTGCATTTATGGCTTTAATGAATAATGTGTTCCAACCCTACCTGGATCGTTTTGTGATAATGTTTATCGATGACATTTCGGTGTATTCTAAGAGTTGAGAAGATCATGCAGAGCACTTGAGAGTAATTTTGCAGATCATGAGGGAGAAACAGTTGTATGCTAAATTCAGTAAGTGTAAATTTTGGCCTATTCAAGTAGTGTTTCTGGGTTACATAGTAGCTGGACAAGGCATACAAGTGGATCCAAAGAAGATAAAAGTAGTAATGAAGTGGGAAGCTTTGAAGAATGTATTTGAGATCTGGAGTTTCCTTGGATTAGTCAGATATTACTGGAGGTTTATCGACGAGTTCTCTGATAGTTGTGATTCGTATTGTGTTTTAGGGTATAATTTATTAGGCATTTATTGTGAATTTGAGTGTTAAGTGTGTATTTACGGTTTCATTGTGTTAGTTTATATGTTTAAGTGTTTTTTATGGGTTAGTATGAGTCTTTGAGCTTAATTGTTATATTTTTGATGTACCTTGGCGCGTTTGTTAGTGTTTTAGTATAAACGGCGAAGAAAAAGGAAATTGTGAAGAGTTTCGGGCCAAAAATATGGCCTACGATCATGACACAACAGGCCATGCTCTTGACAGAGAGGGACGAGATAGGGTAACAGGCCACGATCGTGCACTTTGGGTATGGTCGTGACAAAGAGTTTGGATCCAGGGCACGATCATGCACTTTGAGTCACGATCATGACAAAAAGGTTTAGGCGCTGGAGACAATTGTGGCCTGCATCGGGCTAAAGCAAAAACTCAAATTTTACAAGACTTTTCGGATTGTTTTGACCCTTACTTTAACCTAGAGTGTCCAAAGTATAAATACATCATTATGAGACAGATGCAGTAGTTTTTGGAAAGTCTGAAAAGGAGAACCTTCACGTTAGCCAATTCTGAAAACAAAACTAAAAAGAAATCGAGAGATTGAGGAAGGAGACAAAGGAAGAGAACGATGGAGAAGAAGCTTGACGCAACGTACTTCCTGAAACAGGTGGTTTCCTGCTATCATTGCCTCCACAATTTCGTTCCCGCATATTTTTCAGTTATTTCAATTTTATTCATGTATAGAATTGAAATAGGTGTTGAGAATAGGTTATGTTAGATGTTGAGTTTTTGTTTATACTCACCTTTGGGATTTTGTCTTTTGAGATTAATAAAGTCTGATTGATTGTGTTTTTTATTGATTTAATTGTGATTTAATTCTGCTCTTAATAACTTAACAATAGACTGATTAGGTGAGCCCAGTAAAAATAGTCAAATTGGGTTAACGAGAGTTAGGTGATTTGATAGGTAAAGAATTGAATCAAACCTATAGAATCATATAACGAGAGATCGAGCATAGGTTTCCAGTAGGTTATTAGACAATTTAAAAATAATTTAGTTTTCGGGTCAATTGTGTATCGAGAGATCACAATTCCATAATTTAAATTAGGGATCATCAATTAGGGTTAAGAATTATAACTCGAAAGAGAGTAATTCACCCTAGGACTATCTAGACCCATTAATTTGATAATTGCACAACTAATTAGGTTTTCGTTAATTTCGGATTAAAACCCCCTTTCTCTCATTTGATAATTTCTAGGTTGGTTTTGGGATTGGTTTGTGTGATATGTTGTCTTGTTTAGATTTCTGCAATTCAATTCTTGAAATTAATGATTTGATTGATTTATTTTCTATATTAGTTATTCATTTTGAATTATTGTAGTTTAGTACGACCTTAGATTTTAAGACTAGCTTAGCCTCCTCGTGGGATCAATACCTTAGGTAGTACATGAACTACCTGTGCGCTTGCGAAATTTACCAAGGTTAATAAATATTTAAATTTAGTGTGTGTAACCTTGCGATTAAGTTTTTGGCGCCATTACCGAGGAGGTAATTAGTTTAGTTCTTTAGTCTAAGGTCTTTTGTTTTTAAATTAAAAAAAATTTGGGGCATAAAGTAGAACACATCAAGACTTCTTAGAGTGAGAATGAGACATCTAAAGAGTTGAATGCCAAGAGGAAATAAAAAGAACGATCATGGAGGATGTATATGAGCCCCAATCTGATAGGGAGCAAGGGACTCTTGCAGATTTCAATGAGCCCCAATTTGGTTGGGGAAAATCATCATCCTTATATGAACCCGTATATTTTGGAGTGGTAGAACCACCCCAATTTCTATTGGTCCAACAATGTAGAGACTCACTTAGGTCATCAAAGCCTATCAGAATTTCAGTAAGATGAGTCCAGTTTATGGGATTCCAAATTGGATAAAATCATGGATAAACTAATAGACATGGAAGAGAACCATAAGAGACTGGAAGAGCAATTTGATCAAGTAACGAAAAATCATGCCACTTCTATTCATAACCTAAAGATTCAAGTAAGACAGCTTTCCCATGAATTTTGTAGAAGAAGTGTGGAAGACTCTTTGAGAAATATGGAATTAAATCTACAAGACCAATATGAGGCTATCACACTTAGGAATGGGGTAGAGCTAGAAGAATCGGTGAGAAATCAAGCTAAACCCGACCTTAGAGAAGACCAAGAAATCAAAGAAGAGGATGAAGAAAAGAATGTCAACCCTCCCTATTATCCACTAGTTCTTGATATACCATATATGACCATCAAAAAATATTGGGGAGATGTTTAGGAAAAGAACTCTATCTTTTAGATTAATGATAATTAAATGACACTCAATATGAGTGATGCAATTAAGAATCCGAAGGTTAGTAGCTCATTTAGGATAATTGATGTGTTCAAATCTTCTAAAGAACAAGAGGACGAAGAACAGATGACAACAAACATCGAGTTTGAAGAAAATATGGAAGTCTCTATTCGGGCAGAGGAAGAAGCAAAGGACACGAAGGTGATTAAGGAAGAAGGAAAACAATTCACCTTCGTATAAGACAAACTGTTGGATTTGATGGAAGATTCAGGGAGTTTTGTGAAGTAAATCACACGTTAATATAGAAATTACTTATAATAGACAAAATACACAAGAAGGGGGGTTGAATTGTGTA
>JANQAP020795728.1:0-28366 GCA_026874005.2 Erythroxylum coriaceum | reverse complement strand
AAAAAAAATTCAAGGCCCAACAGGTAACACATCAAGACATCTTAGAATGAGGAATGAGACATTTTAAGAGATAGATGCCGAGAAGAAATAGAAAGAACAATGATGGAAGACAATTATTATAAGGAGCAAGGAACTTTTGCAAATTATAATGAGGCACAATATGGTTGGGGAAGTACCGATTCTTATTGGAACACATAAATTGCGGGATGGCAGAACCACCCAGATTTTTATTGGTCCAAAAATGCAAATACTCACATAGGACATCAAGACCAATTTGAATTTTAGCAAGATCAAATTGGAGCGATGGAGAGTAAGTTGGATAAGTTTATGGAGATGTTTGGTTCCAAATTGGCAGCTCAAGAAGAGAACTAGAAGAAGATGTTTTCTAGCCAGGAGGAAAGTTAGAAGAGACTGGAAAAGAAATTCGATCAAATTCTTGAAAATCATGCCGCTTCTATTCACAACCTGGAGATTTAAGTAAGACAGCTTTCCTGTGAATTTTGTAAGAGAAGTGTGCAAGAATCTCTGAGAAATATGGAATTACATCAACGAGAGCAATATGAGGCTATCACACTTAAGAATGAGGATGAGCCAGAAGAACTAGTGGAACACCATGCCGAACCCTAACTTATTGAAAAACAAGAGACAAAAAAAGAGATTGAAGAAAAGAATGCCAACCCTCCCTATTATTCACCAGTTCTTGATATACAAAAGGTGAAAATCGAAAAATCTTGGGTAGATGTTCATGAAAGGAATTCTATCTTTTGGGATGATGATGATCCAGAGACATTCAACATGAATGATATATTTAAGAATTCGAAGGATAATAGCTCATTCAGGATAATTGGTGTGTTCAAATCTTCTAAAGAACAAAAGAACGAAGAACAGATGGCAACAGACATCGAGTTTGAAGAAGTTACAAAAGTCTCTGTTCGGGAAGCGAAAGAAGTAGAGGAGACAAAGTGATTAAGGAAGAAAGAGAGCAACTCACCTTCGTACAGGACAAACTGTTGGATTCAATGGAAGATTCAGGGAGTTTTGTTATTCCTTGTTATGTTGATAGTTCACTTGAAAAAAAAACATTATTGATTAATCAATTTTCATAATATTTTTCATAATATTATTCATATTGTCCTTTTGATTATTTTACAATTTGTAGCTTACTTAAAGGCTACAAAACCAATGTTGAACGAAAAAGGTGGAAGCAAGCCGTTTATAATTGATCCTGGTTGAGTTTCCAAAGAAGAGTGTCAAGCTGCAGACGTTAAAAGAAGCGTTGCATGGGAAGCAACCCATAGAATTCTACTTCCTTTCAATTGTTTTTGTTTATTTATTGGTCTAGTTCTTTAGTTGTGATCATGTTTGAATTAAGTTTGATTAAGGTTTAATTTGGTTTTTATTTGAATTTTAACTTATTTTCTTTTCGAAATTCTTGATGATAATATTAATTTGATGTGATTGTAGGTTTTGGGATCATGGAGAACTAATATGAAGCTTGGAAGAAGGTTTGAAATCGTGGGATTTCTCTCCAGAACCACGATCGAATTCCATCCAAAGGGAAATTTAATTTTCCCTCCCCTTTTCTTCTTTCCCTCATTCTTTAAAATTTCACTCCTTCTCTCTCTAACCCACGAATTTCTCTCCTCCCACTCTCTAAAACTCTTCAATTTTTCTCTAGATTCTCGGTATTTTCTTCTACTCCTGCATTAATCTTACAATCCTTTCATCTTTTCATGCATTAATCATTCAAAAACATAAGGATTTGGGTAAGCTTTTGCTCTATTTCTTTTAAATACGAATTTCACTCTCATTTTTGCATATTTTCTTCTTACAATGGCACCAAGGAAGATGATGGCTCGAAGATCAACCGAATCAACTGATGAACTGCGCCGTAAAGTCTCCAGTGAAGGTAAGCACAATTTAGCGACAGCTTACCATTCTCCATTTCCAATCTACTCAAAGGAAGAAGGTATGCATTTCTGCGATCTTAGAGCTAGAGAATTAGTCACTCCTAGGTATTTTGATTTGAAGTGTTAGAAAACATAGGAGTGCGTCAAAAAATTGAGCAATTAGCTACAAATATAGGGTGGAATAGGTTTGTTCGGTGTGACGTACCTATATGACCATAGAGTTTTTCACCGCTGTCAAATATAACCCGAAAATGGATGTTTTCTAGTTTAGGTTATTCGGTGATGTTTACATATTGGATTATACTATTATGCATGGTCTATTCGAATCGTTGAATACTAAAATTTTAAATGATTACATTAATTTTGATGTCGATAATTATTGGAAAACTCTAACAGGTGAGGAGCATTTTGACACAAGCAATGCATCAAATGCTTTAATCCGTAGTGTCGAACATTTGCTCCTGTATAAATTCAAATGTTTAACTTTGTTCAATAAAACTGAAAGTAGCAAATGTTCGGCTAAAGAACTTTTCTTTTTATGGTGCATGGATCGGAAAGTTAAAATCAACATGCCTTTTAGAATTTTTCGATCCTTAGTAAGTGTTGTCAATAAAAAGAGTTCATATTTTGGAATGGGGCATGTTGTTACTGCTTTAGCTAGTTTTTATAACCTTAATATGGATGAGGTGCATACAATGCCACACGATATGTTTGACATATCATATTTAAGGCGATCTGAGATTGTGGAAGTCCAGTCTATGGCACTCCGCAATCCTCAGACATGTGCTGCAGTAAGGAACAGGAGGGGCTGAGACACAGACACAAACTGACCTTCCACATCCCAAGCAGCTCCAGAGCTTAAGGAGGAAGCAGTAGAAGGACAACGTATTGCACTAGCTGCGGTCGATCAATATCAACAAATTCTAAACCAGATGACCGCCAATCAACAACAGATGACATCCTAACTCAATGAACTAAGAACCCAAATGAGGAAAGTTCATAAGGAGCAGCGCAGCTTGAAGAAGAAGTTCCTCAACTTCCGTCGGAGGAACAACTTTAAAGCTTCTTCACCAACACTGTCGCCACTGTCATCTAAATAAACTTTTCTTACCCTTTTCTTTTTTTTATTTTGTTGTTTCTCTTGTTTGTTTTTATTTCATTTCATGTTTGTTTAGCTTCATGTCATTTTCTTTTGTTTGGTTTGTTGTCATTTTTTGTCTGGTTTCATGTCATTTGTGTGTTCAATTTCTTTTGTTTGGTTTGAGGTCATTTTCCTTTACTTGGTGGTTGACTTGTCACATTGAGGACAATGTGAACTTTAAGTGTGGGGAGGTGACTTTGACTTTTGTAATTGCATCGTTTGCATTTTGCAAGATAGGATGTATGTTCTGGTATATTATATGTGCTTTGTGTCAGCAATAGAACCATATTTGAATCACTCTGATAAATATTGCCATGAAATTCTGTTTTACTAGTTAGAATTAGATTGAATGCATGCTTGAACTCGGATTAGGCTACTTGAGTAAAGGGTGAACCATAGAGAGTAATGAAAAATAGTTAGGTACATAAGCTTAGTCACAAATTAACATTTAGAACAATGAGGTAGTGTAGAGATACATAATGAGTTTTCATTTGAGCCAAAGTGAGGATTGAACCATATGACTCCATTCATAGTCATTCTATTGCTTTGTTGAGTGTTACTTCCTTAGGTTACTACCTTTAGAACTTGCTTTGAATCGGTTTGAGTCTACTAGATGCATGCTTAATAGAGATGATTTATTGTTTTAATCCTTAGCTTAAACGACCTACCTTTTGTATTATCCCTTGCTACCCCTGTTGAGCCTTAACCTTTTGATTCTTGAAAATACCTGAGATTTTAAAACTTTAAACCTTATTAACCTACCCGTTCACAAGCTTAGTAGAGTATTAAGTAATATATTAGTTGGGATCATTGTGAAATTTTTGTTACCGACATGAGTTGAGTATACTTCTGCTTATGAGTTATATAGTATTTAATGCTATTTCGAGTCATAGCTCTTCCATATATGAAGAAAAAGAAAAAAAAGGAAGAACAATTGAGTAGCATAAATAAGTGCAGAGTATTAGTTTCATTTGTATATCTCGAAGTAAGTTTTGATAATCCCAATCTTATCCACTTTTTACTTTACTAATGCTTATGCTTAACCCTTTTCCCTCTTTACCCACCTTAACCCTTACCATATTACAACCCTAAACAAGTCCTTTTGATCTATTTATGCATGCAATCATTATAGAGGATAATTGGTGTATTAGCAAGCCTATGGTAGTGTAGTTGCTTAAAGGAAGTTTAAGCTAAACACTAACCATTAAACACTTAAGAGAAATGAGTGAAAACCATGAGGAAAATTCATTTTGCATCTTTACTTATCTTTGAGTGATGTTGTCAATTGTTGAGTTTGCTTATGTACATCAATGAAAAAGTAGTCATGATATGTGTATTAACTTGATATTTGAGTTGACCTGAATTTGAGGGATTATATGCTTTGATCTTTGTGAAAATGAAATGATATAATTGAGTGGTTGTATTTATTTTGCTTGAGGACAAGCAAAGATTCACGTGTGGGGATGTTGATAGATGTGCATTAGTCTATGTTTTTCTATGTAACTGGCATGTGTTTTCGTGCATACTTGTTGATTTTTGTTATAGTTTAGTATTCATTTTATATAGTGTTGCTTAGTTTGATTTCCATTGTTGTTCTTTCATGTTTGATGTTAATTTAGGGTAATAATTGACTATTTGTTGTGTAGGAAGGAAGATGCAGCAACTTGGTGATTGAGCTAGAAATTAAGAGGAGAAGAAAAGAGGAGTGCATCTGTGACCAATTCCCACGATCATAGGAATCATAATCTGAGACAATATGCGAGGCTTCATTAAACTTAGGATTTTTGGACTATTTAAGCATCAATAAGCCTCCATCTTGGAGGACTACAAAATCCTTCTGTAGAAAGACCATCTTTGGAGTGAAGAACATATGTTTGGAGCCTTGGGGAAGGATTGAAATCAAGGATCATCATCAAGATTGGGCAAAATAGCACATCAATACCAAAATTTTTAGACTTTGGCAAAGAAGAGAAGGAGTCTTGTTATTCAATTTTTTGTCAATTTTACTTCTTCTAGTCTTTGTAAAATGATTTATTTGAATGTTGATAATGTTATAGAGTCCATGTTAGGCAGATTTAGTTTCAGGAATTGCTTTTGAACTATTTTGTTGAATTGAATGAAGTTGTCATTGATAATTGTTGATTAAAATTGTTATCTTGCAACAAATCGAGAGAGTGAGTAAGATAAATTTGTGTAGGATTGTGCAACGAGAGTTGGAAACTTATAGACTTACAATTATCATGTTCATTGAATAGTTAGAAGAGTGATCTCAGCTAGTTAATTGATCACCCATAAGATAGTTTAATAACTAGTTGAATAGGTTGAGTCATTGGGTAGGTTGAGAGATAGTCCAATTGATTTCCTTAAATTCGATTAGGGTTAAGAGAGGGTAGTTATTACATTCGGAAATATAAGGTGAGACACAATTCAATCAATAAAATAAGAGGGAGACAAAATAGGGAAAAAAGTAATCTCTAGTCTTTAGATTCTTGAATTCTGATTTTTCTGCACGTTGGTATTGTCTATTGTTTTAAGTTAGTCTTTTAATTTTAATTTAATTTTTCAAATTATTTACTTTTAACAATTTCGTTTCTTAAACAAAGTTTTATCTAAATTATGTGGTATTTGGGCATTAATCCTTGTGGAATCAATACCGCTCTTTTATGTTACAAGTCACGACCTGTTCACTTACAAGTTTTGAGCGTAAAACAAATAGATAGTTTTTACCGTCAGCACCCTTCGATGTACGAGGTAGTCCAACTATAAAGTCCATTGTCACATGCTCCCACGTCCATTCCGAAAT
The DNA here is from genome assembly GCA_026874005.2 of Erythroxylum coriaceum. Lineage (NCBI taxonomy): Eukaryota > Viridiplantae > Streptophyta > Magnoliopsida > Malpighiales > Erythroxylaceae > Erythroxylum > Erythroxylum coriaceum. The sequence continues at coordinate 22,512 of JANQAP020795728.1, read as the reverse complement.
AGGCAAAGACTGTAATATACCCACTGGCTTCTGATGCTCTGCCTTTATCTGTTAATAGGAAAGGCATCTAGCCACCAATATCTCTCTCTAAGAGTTCGATATATCTTGGTGCTACCAGGATGCATAAAATAAGCCAAACTATGAGCTTCTTCCAAGATAGTTTTCCTGAGATCTTGGTCATCTAGTACACACACTCTGTTTCTAAAGACTAACAACCTATCTTCTCTCAATCGGAACCTCTCATCCTCTTTGGATGGTACTTTCTCTCTAATGACTTTTAACTCGGGATCATCGGCCTGTAATCTCTTAATCTCATCAAATACTATAGGTCGAGCTTCAAGCCCTGCTAGCAGTATTCCGTCATCCACAGCCACTAAGAGTCCAACCCCAAGGTTTGATATACTCATCAATTGAGTCATATAAGGATTTTTCCTAACAGTTACTACCGAACATGACCTACGACTCAATGCATCAGCTACCACATTTACTTTTCCCGTGTGATAGTCAATCACTAAGTCATAATCCTTAATTAATTCTGACCATCTCCTTTGTTTAAGGTTTAGCTGCTTCTGTGTCATTAGGTACTTCAGGCTTTTGTGGTCGGTGTATATACGGCAAGTCTCCCCATAAAGATAGTGTCTCCAAATCTTGAGTGCAAATATCACCGCTGCGAGCTCCAAATCATGAGTAGGATAATTTAATTCATGCTTCTTCAGCTGTCTAAAAGCATATGCAATCACTCATCTAACCGTATAAGTACACAGCCAAGTCCTTGACGACTGGCATCACTGTATACCTCATACCCAACCCCCTGGGTAGGTAAAGCAAGAACTAGTGCAGAAGTCAATCGTCTCTTTAGTTTCTGAAAACTCGCCCCGCATTTCATCCTACTAAAATTTTATCCCCTTCCGGGTATGTCTCGATAAAGGGGCTGCAAGTACTGAGAAGCCCTCAACAAATCTTCGATAATAACTAGCTATCCCTAGAAAGTTGCAAACTTTTGTCACATTCTTGGACTGTTACCACTCAAGTATAGCTTCCATTTTTTTTGAGTCCTGATACCACATGTCTAAGGAATCCTATCTCCTTCAGCCAAAATTCACACTTTGAAAACTTCGCATACAAATGTCTTTCGCAAAGTATTTGCAACACAATCCGGAGATGCCTAGCATGGTCCTTCCCATCCTTAGAATAAATTAGAAGGTCATCAATGAAAACTATGATAAACTGATCTAAATAAGGATGGAACACTCTGTTCATGAGATCTATAAATGCTGCAGGTGCATTTGTCAATCCGAATGACATTACCAAAAATTCATAGCGTCCATATCTCATCCGAAAAGCAGTCTTGTGCACATCACTTTTAGTAATCTTCCACTAATGGTACCCAGACCTCAAATCTATCCTTGAGAATACTGTAGCTCCTCTCAACTAATCGAACAAGTCGTCAATCCTGGGGAGTGGATATTTATTTTTAATGGTAACCCTATCTAACTACCGATAATTAACACATAAGCGGAGGGTCGCATCTTTCTTCTTAACAAACAATACTTGTGCTCCCCACGGTGAATGACTTGGTCTGATGAAGCCTTTGTCTAATAACTCTTGCAATTGAACCTTCAGCTTTTTCAATTCAGCTGGTGCCATGCGATACGGTGGTATAGATATCGGCGTTGTCCTTGGGACGAAGTCAATAGTAAAATCAAACTCTCGATCAGGTGGCAATCTAAGTAACTCCTCTGGAAATAAATTGGGGAACTCACACACAATGGCGATATTTCCAAGTTTGACTCTCGGTACCGAAGTGTCAATCACATGTGCGAGGTATGCCTGGCATCCCTGACAAATCAACTTCTTAGCCTTGACCACCAATATCAAACAACTCGGGAACACATCTCAATTACCAGTAAATTTAATCAGGGCTCCACCCTAAGTGTCAAAGCCCACCTCTTTCTTATAACAATCAACCCTGATGCGATGCCTCTCTAACCAATCAATCTCCAATATTACCTCGAAATCTTGGAGATCGAGAGGAATAAGATCTGCCTCTAACACAGCATCATCGACCTTTACCTCACAGATCGTATATGCTTCATCATGAGCCACTTGCTCTCCAAGAGGAGTGACTATAATGAGAGGGGGATCTAACGGCTTCAAGGGACAACTAATGTTCTCGGCGAAGGTCACACTGACAAAGGACCTTTGTGCACCAGTGTCACCAAAACTTTAGTGTCTCTACTGAGAACACATATAACACTCACAACACCTTATAACACTATGTGTTAGTAGCTCATACTATTTACAAGTTTACTGGTACTGCACAGAACATGCATCACAATAGTCGCAAAGGTCTAACCTTGAGACGATTTCCCCTTCCTCGTCCAACCATGCAATCACTATAAAATCAAAGAAAAGGGCATTATTTAATAAAATAGATCAAACTAATCTTAGCTTATCTGATGTCCCAAACACCCCAAGGAATGTCGAGAAGTACTTTCACCAAGGTCGAAATTATCTGACCATTAAGGACGTCAACTTAACGATCCGAGATTTAACTTCTCAAACAAAGACTATCGACATCCAGATTCAACTCTTAAGACTCATAAATCTTTTGAAAACGGTAATAACACTTTTGAAAACATAAGAACCTTACTCTGATACCAATTTAATTGTCATGACCCAGAACTACATCGGACCCACGACAAGTACCACATACCCCGGGCTAAGGATACTCACGGTACCCTTAACCCAACTATACAAGGCTAACTGAATATCTTTAAAAAACATTTGGATAGCACAAAAAGGTTCCCACATAAGGTCATTTACAAACCATAAGATAGTCAAGAGTTAATTTACAAAATTATAAAGCATATGAACATAATAATGAGCCACTATATAGCAAAAGTACAAAACAGAGACTACCCACGTGTGGTAATACCCCGAAAATGTCAAAAGACCGCACGATCCACTCAGAACTTCAAACTCACCAAATTAACCTGCATGGTTGGAAAGCGGAGGGGTGAGTACATTATGTACTCAGTGAGCGGAAAAAAAACATATATCGCAAACAAAACACCCAGTACACACCAAAATGGTCTAAATAACCTAAGGACAGTTTTACCCATCTAACATGCACATAACCACCTATGAAGTGAATATGCATGACATAGAAACACATAGACCTAATCTATGACTCATGCCAAACTAGTTAGGAACCACATAGGCCTAGCCTATTACTCACTCAATTAGTGAACATAGGTTCTAGTTCCAGTACACAAGAGCAGAAAAGCATCACACTTAAAAATCAAATCTCGTCAGGAAGTTAAATCTCATAATAAGCCAAAATAGTTATGTGTGTTGCCACTAGTCGACCAAACTAGTATGCACACCCATAGATCCCGATGTTGGCTCGACTTTCATCTATGGTGAGTCCAGACTATGGTCGACAAGAGAGTCATGACCCTAGGTGATGACTTCGTTGGTGATCAGACCTTTAGGTGTGCAATCACCCGCAAGTCCTACAGAAAGGTGTCATTGTAAGGACTCAACTGTTATGTACCAGTGTCAAGGGTACGGGGGTCGATTAATCTGTTGTACCTAGCACACGATTGGCCAATCATTTCCTCACCAATCACAAAAAAAAATCATATACAAATATTAAGTACAAAAAAATAAAGTAAGGTACCATGTCTTTATTTATCGGTCCAACCGATAAAATGGAACCTTGTCATAGCTCTAAGCTAAAAGAGAATGCATGCATGCAGCATACATGACTCGGTTATGCATATGTAAGTTTCAAAACATTATTTCATGAAGTAAAAGTCATCTTTTTCACTCCAAGTACAAAGAGTTATTCAAAACAATGTCATTTATTAAATATATAAGTAACTAGCATCAATTTGAGATTTAATTCTACTATGCATTACCCAAGTTCAAAATTCACATACAAGTCATCTTGCATGTCTTGGGATGTCCTAATCCCATTTGAGAGACATGTTTCTCCCAACTCACCTCAAAAAAAGGTGTACACTCCTTTGACTTCAACAATCCTTACTACGAGCTCCTTAATTCACAGCTCCCGAGCCTTTATACATATAAATGCAATGTATTTACTACTCAAATATATATCTCATATTTATTCACCATCACATAAGTATATAAAACACAATATCACAATTTTAAGCTATAGGATTCGGCTATGATGCTTCTCACATGGTTACTTCTCTTATTATTCACATAAGCTTGCTTTTACATTTTCCAAGGCATTTAATGCCTTTGATCCAATACTTACACCTTTCAAAGCATAATTAAGCACATTAGGCCACTTCTCATCAATCTAAGCAACAATTCAAGTTTACTTTAAGTAAACAAGCCTCTTTCTAATCCACACCATCAAAATCCTTAAATCCTAAGCCAAGTTCACTTAGGCATTTTATCAAACACCTAAAGGTATAAACTTGAAAGCCTCCTTCCAATGTACTTCTTCTTGATTTTTCATCATCAATTCACATTATACATACATAATTAACATCATAGAATTCATTTAAACTATCTATTTCAAAAGATATTCAAAATTTCACTAACTTTTACCAAGGAGAGGGCATTTCAGTTTTGGCTTAAAGAAGCTTCTCCATGACTCATTTCATTCATCTAAACCATGTCTCATGCATAGTCAAGCATGGAGAACAACATATCTTAGCACCAAACTCAAAATCATAATGTGGAGAGACGAGACAAAATTTGCCTAAACTTTCTTTTGGTTACATCTTAAAATCCTTTGAGAATTTCTTAAATCTAATGTTAGATTTGAGTTCCTTGAACCCAAATTAACTAAGAACACTTTGGTTTGGGTTGGAGAATCAAAAGAATGGTGGAAATTTGATGATGACCGAAAATTTTTCTTCTTCTCCTCTCTTCTCCTCTCTTCTCCTTTCTTTTAATTAAAAACAAAGTGTTTTCAATGTTTTATGGTGGAATGCACGGCCACACAAGGAGAAGGGTCTAGATTTTGACTCTTCTTTGACCAAACATGATGAATTTACCTTTTTTCCCTTAGTTTATGTGAAATTACCAATTTACCCTTCAAGCTTTTCCTAAATTTGCAATTAAGCCCAAGATTTGAGAATGACCAATACTTTTATTTTCATTTTGTTCCCCGGACCTTTAAACATTATAATTAAGCCTCTTAACTTTATAAAATTACATATTGATCTTCTAAGAATTGACATATTACATTTAAGTCCCTTAACTTTTAACAGATTGTAAATAAGCTCTTATGTACATCAACTTTTTCAATTAAGCTTTCTTAGTGTCTAACAAGTCTATAAATTATGTCTAATCACCTTTAATGCATTAGAACACACATCAAGGTCATATCCATCCAATGGACTTAGTTTTACACACTTAGAAACTTACATGTCAGAAATCTCCAAGATTTCACATACCGATGAACTCTAAGTCAATGTAAGGGCATATAACATTATATATCACTGGCATATATACCGAAAGGATTCAAATACATTTTCGAACTCATATATAACAAGGTATATATCAATATGCAGTAGTATCTCTAAGTACAGACGAATACAAAAGGGCTAAGAAAATATGGCGTTACACACCATCTACCCACAGTCATTTTATGATGAAGAATATTTTAGTTTAAGAACAAATGAGAAGAGATATGACAAGATTATACATAGTGGGTTTAAATGCAACAATGTTATGGATGAGTTGGAAGTAGTGGAAAGGATTGCAATAAAGATGGTGATTATTTTGAAAAATTGAAAGATACAATAAGGAAGTTCATATAGTTGGTGAAATGAATACAATGATAGTGATGCTAAAGTTTAATTAACAGTTTCTAGTGACGATGGACGATGTGAGGCATCTATTTTCAAAAAAGAAATACATTGTCTTCAATCTAAAAATGAATATAAAGAGTTTTAAGTTTGAAAGTAGTATGAATTTTAGGGATGAGATGCAGCTAAGTGAAGCAATAAGAAACTATATAATTACTAACAGTTATGATATATCAATGGCAAGATATGGTATGAAAATAAAGGCTATTTGTGAACCACATTGTCCAATTTGGGTATGTGCTAGCTGGATTGGAAATGAAAAAAAAAACATTTGTTGTAAATATAGTAGAAAATAAACATAATTGTAGGAAGAGGTAAAGAAACAAGTAAGCTAGGAAGATATGGATGGCATATAAATTCTTATGCAAGTTTAGGAGAAACCTAAATTGGCCAATTTCTGAGATGATGGATGATCTTTAAATAAATACACATTGCATGTGACTAAATCCCAATGTTATAGGGTTGAAAAGGAAGTTATTGTCTTGCTAAGAGGATATAGAAGGTCATTATATCAAGTTATGGTCTTATAGATAAATGTTACAAACTGACAAAGATGGACAATTCATTATTCAAAATGAATTTGATGAAAAGCCTAAACAGCCAATATTTAAGACATCCTATATGGGATGTAGTGCACTAAAATATTATTTTTTTGGTGGATGTAGGAAAATAATTAGGCTAGATGGATGTATTTTTAAGACATTCCTTGGAGATGCTTTATTGGCTGTAGATGGTCATAATGGAAACAATCACATGTCTCCTACATCTTTGGTTGTGGTTGAGGGGAAGAATTAGCAATCTTGGAATTGGTTTTTGAACATTCTTGCTAAAAATCTAAATATAAGTAGGAATGGAAGGACTTTTGTAAGCAATCAACATAAGGCAAACTTTAAATATCCATACGTGTGATGTTCATTTCTTAATGTGCTTTGACTTCTTCAACTTACATTACTTTTTTGTTATAGGGTTTAGCGGATGCATTAAAGAATCTCTTCCCAAAAGATGAGCATAGGAAATGCCCCCGATATGCAAATTGGCCTAGTGTTCATAAAAGCCAAACATAAAGGAGTTTATTTTAGCAAGTGATGAGTTGCACAACAGAAGCGGGATTTGATGAGATAATGGAGCAGTTGAAGAATATTTCAAAGAAGGCCTATGATGATTTCAAAATTAGGAAACTAGAAACTTTTGTGAAGACATTTATGAGCACAAGACCAAAGTTTGAAATAATTCATAACAACATATCTAAGAAATTTAATGGATTCATTTGTGAAGCTCATTTAAAAAACTTGATTAATATATTAGAAGATATTCGAGTTACCTTAATGACTTAGATATATAAGGAAAAAGGATAAAATGCTCAAATCCACTTATGATATTTGCTTAAGAGTGTGGAAGAAAATAGATGTTGCATAATAGGAAATAAAACACGGTATCACCAAGACTAATGGAAATTTGAAGTCACACTTTTTGCATTCAAGTTCATTGTTGATTTACAAGCAAGAACTTATCAATGTAAACTTTTAGATTTAATAGGAATTCCATGTAAGCATGTGATAGATGCATAATGAACCATATTTATACCTCATATTTAATGTTTTTTTGCTTGATATTGTATACTTTAATTATAAATTTGGCATTTAAATTTCTTTAAGTGTGTTTAAATAATATAACTATCTTTATAGACTTAAAGGAGAAAATTTTGGATGAAAACATAGCATAAAACGAAGATTCAAAACATAAAAAGGATGCACAGCTGTGCAATAGGCCGTGCACTCCTCTCTGGTTGTGCAAATTCACAATTTATGGCATTTTAGATATGCAAGGTCGTGCATCAACCCATGCATCTCCCTTAAACCCTAAAATTTAATGTAAAAGAATGTGTTCGACCTCAAATGAAGAGAATAGACTTTTGGAGATGATTCCAGACGTGGAGAACATCCAGAGGGAAGTTATTAATATATGAACATCGAAAACATGAAGAAATGTTTGATTTCATTTTCTATTATGTGTAGCTAAACTTCTTTAGTGTCTAGTTTAAATGAACCATAGTTTATGTTAAAATATGCTTTAATTCTTTTATTTAATACAACTACTTTGATTGATCTATTATGATTCTATTACGTGTTTAATATATGTTCTAATAGACCCATGAATATTAGATCATAATCTAATTTCATATGTAAAGATTAGGAAATCCTAGGTTTGAATAGATCTACCATAATTGAAAGGAGTTTATTATAACCCTAGAGATAGGATGACATAAATTTTTCAGATTATGGTCAAACCTAATATAAAGATTCACAAATCGGTAAAGTAAACCTATAAACTTTAACATGAGTAATTCAGTTGAAAACCTTAGGATTAGGTGTTGGTAAACTTAAGTTTAGTTATTAGCATACCATAGGAATCTCCACGATCCAATAAATCAATAAAACAATTGTATAATAAAAGATCAATCAATTAAGGGTTTTTAAGGTGATTTGAAACCTAGACACTAATTTTTGATATCAATAGTTTTCTAAGTGATGCCTTGCTTTTATGTTCAAAGTTGTTGCCTATTTCATTTTAATTGTTTAAGTTTTATTTTCTTTATTAAATCCAAAATTGATCTGTAGGCTAGTTAATACAAAAAAAGGTAATTATTAGTAATCATTGTCTTCGTGGGATCGACTTGTACTTGCCGATACTAATGACAGCTACACCGTGCATTTGAGGTTATTACAATATTGACTAACTTAGAAAAAGTCAATGAAGTTTTTGATGTCGTTGCTATGGATAGTGATATTAAGAAAACCTCTATTTTATTACTTTAGCCATTTTTCTTTATTTTATTTTATTTTATTGTTATTTTTGTTTCTATTTTCTTTTTTTAATTAAGCTTTTGTATTTATTTCTCATTATTTTTGTTGTAATTATTGTTTATTCATTTAATTATCTTTTGAACTTCTCTATTTAATCTTGAGTTTGTGGGTTACTATAGGATTTAAAATTCATTATCATAGACATAACTCACAATAGAATGATGGAGTAGATAATATTTTATGGAAGCCACGATATGTCTTCGCATCCTTTAACATCATCATATGAGCGAAAGTCATTTCCTTACATGTTTTGGAAGCTTAATAGATGTCCAGGACATTTTGCAACATTTGTGGGAGTAATTACTACAATCATGAATGTCGAGCAATGACGTACATATGGGACCAATCAAGTATATACAACCAACCTCAAGGTCCATCATATGAGAATACAAACAATTTAGAATGGAGCAACCCTTAAGCGTATGGATGGACTGACTATGCTCTAACTGAAGATGTACAATAAGAGTAGAAATACAAAAGTATTATAAAAACACTAATGGAATGCCTTACCAAGAGAGTAGCTAGTCAACGTGAATTTGATGAGAGATTTTCTTTACCTACATATGGTAAGCATAATGCCTCATACTATTCAAGCTACCTAATGTCTCATGGTAAAGAAGATATATCAATCGATTTTATGAATGAAGATATATTACAAGAAGGTAAGGAGGTAACTACTCATCTAGAAGATATGATGAATCAACTTATTCAAGAATCAAGCAAGAGACATCAAAAAATAGAGGCTCATATACAAAATATCATGAAACAGATAGACTAGCTTACGAAGATAGTATTTATGCAAAGGAGTTTGCCATTTTTGCTTAAACAGATGCCAAAAAACATGGAATGGCAAACTCCCTTAGGTGCAAAAATGAGCTTCCAAAAGAAGACGAAGAGAGATAAGCCTCTATCCAAGAATATGAAGTAGAGAAGTGGTAGGAAATAATTAAAGAAAATAAGCCGGAAACCTCTGTCTGGGTTGAAGAAGAAGAGTGGACAAAGTTGGTAGAGGAACCAAACAAGGAAACTACTAGTGAAGCATTGGCAATGACTTTAAGTACAAAGGGTTCCAACTTCCTTAAAGACAAATTGTTTAAGTTAACGGACGATTCAGGGAGTTTTGTTGTTCTCTCTTTTATTAACAGTTTGTCACTAAAAATGGCATTAATGCATATGATTGGATTTATTAATTTGATAAATTATAACCTTGTTATTATCTTGTAATAAGTGGCTTACTTACAGGCTACAAAACTCTTATGCGAAAAAGCAGGTGGAAGCAATCCACTTATCATAGACCCTGGATGACGAAAACAAGTAGCTTATGTTGAGCTATCGATGTTAAAGAAGCACTACATAGGAGGCAACCCATAAGTTAGTTGTAGTTTTATTTTAACTTCAACATTAATTTGTTTGCTTTCGTGTTAGTATAGGTTTTAATTAATTGTCTTAAAGTTCTTAGGATAGCAAAATTAAGCATCTTGAGGGAGAATTATGCATAATAGTCACTTTAGGGGCGATATGTCATGTGTTATAATGCTAACGTGCAAGATTTTTATGTTTAAGGATTAAATTTTAAAGATGCACACTCTCTGAACACACTGCTGTTGTTTTGGATGTTCTCATGCTCGACCATGCATCAAAACATGCAAACTCACTAAAAGCTACAATTCAGTGAGTTGCACAGTCTGATGCACTACTGCGCACTCTCATGATGCACGTTAAAAATGCCCAATCTTTCAAATTTCTCATTCACTCTCAAATTTTTGTGCCCTCATTTCTTCCATCCCAAAATCTTGCAATTTTTAGCCAATCTAGTGACACCCAAGTAAGTATTTACTTCAATTTCACTTATTGGTACTTGTTTAATGGAATATTTTGCTTTATTTTGGTATATATTGTGTTAAATTGCTTAAATTGTGAACTAGGAATCCATGTGGATTCTGTGTGATTGATTGTTTGATTATAGTTTTAAAGTTGATTAATTGCATTACCCAATTGTGTTAATATGTTAATTTGATGAATTTGTATGAAATTTGGGTAACAATTCAACTTAATTTGAGTGAACATGCGATTTTTGTTCATTACGTTTTTAATTACGATATTTTGTGTTTAATTGGGTTAACTATTCAATTCCGACGTCGATCAAGACTGAGCTTGTGTTTGATTGCATGGGTTTCATGTTTAATTATGTCAATTTTGTGTAATTGTGACTTTAGGGTTTTTAATTTCAACTCTATGGTTTGAATTGTAATTTAACAATTAAGTTAGTCTATTTTATTAATTGTACAATTCCTAATTTTAATTTTGAAATTAATTAGTTTTTTAATTAATTTTCTAATTAAATTTGTTTAATTGTTTAGTTATTTATATGAGTTACTCTGTTGGTTTTTCATAGTTATTTATTTTTTTTGTGGTTAGTTTATTTTAGCAATTAATAAGTATTGAGCATAATTGAAATTAAGTGGGGGGAAAAAGCGTATCCTAGTTATCTAAATTTCAATTTTCTCATATTTGTTAAAGTTTCAGGCAAAATGACACGATTACGATGTGAGAAAAAGACTCCAAGAAAATGACATCAAGATGAGTTATCTACAACAGCTCAGCCCCAAAAGAGGCCATGAATGCTTCTATTTAATGCCAAGGCTCAAGAAGAACAATACCAAAGGTTGAAAGACAAGAATTTTGGAGCCAATCGGTACATCGACTAGGAGGTTTTGAAGCAAGATGGGTTAGCCCAACAGGTAAGGGAGTTGGTAAACATAGGAACATGGCCCTGATTCTTTAAAATCGTGTAAACATCTTATAGAGAGCTGACTTTGGAGGTCCTCTTTACCCAAATGAGCTATACTGAGTTCTCCATTATCATGTATCTGAACAATTAGGAATATATGGGGACATCGGAGTATCGAACTTTACTGACTGATCTTCCATATGATTTGTCACCACAACACTTCTGAAGTCAGCTCAGCACTAAAGACAACTACGATCCACGCAAGTCAAAGGCCTTGACCTTACACAATCCAGCACTCAGATACATCCATGGTATGCTGAGCCATACTTTGAGTGGCCAAGGAGATAGTTGGGGATTTGTCAGCAACATGGACGTCTTCTACCTTTGGATTATGAGTGAGCGGGTGCTTATCCATTTGGGACATGCGTTGGTCCAATTTATCCAGCACCAAAGTGAGGATAAAAAGGTCAATATGTCATGTGTTGGATCTTACATGACCAAGCTAGCACTAAGGATGGGAGTCTTTTATCGACTACCACCAATGGAAGAGATAATGACCATGATGGCACTCAACTTGATGGTAATGCATCACATAGTTCATCGACATCAGGGGCCCATGGGAGTAGTGTACAAACTTATCGGGGAGCCCGACAAGCCAACAACATCGGGAGAACCTAGGGAGCAACAAACACAACCACAGTCATCACCATCTCAAATGGGAGGGAGAGCACCAAGGGAGTTTCATCCAGACTAGAAAACTATAACTCAGCTCGAGAGACAGCAAGTTGAACTTGTGAAGCGGATAAACAAACTCGAGATTTCAGTAGCATTGATGGGAGAGCTGATGGTATTGATAGCAAGCCATTTACGAGTTAATGTTCAGCCTCCACCATCTGACTAGGGCACTTCATTTGCAGCTCCTCCACCTAGCCAGTATCATCACTAGCAGAACGTTGTTTCTTCAGACTAGCCAGGATCAACGGATGCAGGAGATGCTTAATTTGTATATTCTTCCTTTTTCTTTATCTTTTATGTATATTTTTCATTTCCTTTTCATTGATTATCTTGTCTTGTCTAACATTATAATTAATGATGCTTTTAGTTTTGTTTTCAATAGTGTTATTTTTGTTTTTATTTCTTTTGTTCTTTTTATCCCTTTCTCTTTCATATTTTGTAAAGATGTAGTTAGCATTGGATGGATCGAAAATTAGAAAATCGTCACAATCAAGAAAGTATCAAAAAACCCTCTCACTTTTGTATCTGTTGGTATTGTGTACATTGGGGATAATGTACAACTTTAAGTGTGGGGATGGGTTTAATGAATGTTTAATGATTTCTTTAAGCTTATTATAATCTTGATTATAAAATTCTTTTAACTGATATTTTGAATTGGTTGAAATTTTTCCATAAATACTATGTTTCATTATTGAATATTGATTGAATTGGTTTGCAAAAGGATGAGTTAGAATAAAATTAGTTTTCTAAGTCATATTTTTAGTAATCGTTGAAATATTTAACTTAAATGATATTGCATAATATTTATACACAAAATATATATCTTTTTTATGAGCTTTTGAGCCTAAGAGCAAGATTTCAACATTTTTATGCTCCTATTATTGTTTTAAATGTGTTATCATGTGTAGTAGAATAATTCCAGAACTTGTTTTTATTTTGCATATTAAGACCATATTTGTTAAATTAGAAGCATTGACATGATGAATGCATTTAGATTTAACAACTTGTTTTAGCCAATTTTTTGATAATTACCATACATTTAAATTTACCTTTAGGAATATCTAAGTTGAGTTATAGCCATTTTCATTGATTAAACCCACATATTAACGTTTATCCTATTTTTGTTTTGAACTTTGAAGGTTATTTACATATTTACTTGTTGAGACTTGAAATTCTTGAAAGGTCTATTATTTCTTTAATTGTGGTACTGAATACTCAATTATTGTAAAAAAAAGTTTTTATACGAAAAAATTAGTTGTAAATAAGTTTATAGTACCAATAGAGTTGCAATAAAAGTACCTGTATGTTTTGTAAACAAGTCTTATAATTTCTTCTTCAGTAAATTTTCTTCAATTCAACCATTTTTATCCACCCAACCATATCATACATAAGCCTCATTACGATCTTATAAAGAACTTTTGATTTTTGTTTCTAGTTTATACATAAGTGGTGGAGATTTGATTTTATTGTAAGTATATGAAAAGAGTTCTACCATACATTGATTGAGAATTTTTGATAATTTCCACCTTAAACACTTGAGTACATTGAGTGAAATCTTAGTGAGGGTGTAAAGATTAATGCTTTTGATTTCAATGCTATTATTGATGTGATTACTATTAATATTAACTTAGAAAGTTAATTTTAGGATAATTTGATTCTACTTGTATGTTAATTTGATTTAATAGAATATGATGAAAGTATGAATGGACAAATCAAAATTAGTGAGGATTGATGTTGTAAGATTTATTATTTTGATCATGGTTTGCCTAAGGATAAGCAAAAGCTTAAGTGTGGAGATATTCGATAGAAGCATAATTAACCATGTTTATACCCCATATTTGATGTACTTTTTTTGATATTGTATACTTTAATTGTATATTTGCTACTTTATTTGTTTCAAGTTTGTTTATAGAGTAGAATTGTCTTTATAGACTTAAAGGAGACACTACAAGAGTTAAGACATTTAGTGACAACTTTTTTTGTGACTATCATTTCGTTACAGATATGAGGTTTTTTGTGGCAAAACAATTGATTGGCACTATTTTTGGATTAACTATTTTTTTGTCACTAATACAATGGTAATTATGACAATTTAGTATCTTTCATGATTAAACTATCAATATTAATATATTAATAGTGTCAAATTTTCTTTTATCACTAAGTTTTGTCACTAAAAAGCATATGCAATTTGGCACCAAAGTAATTTTGGGGGGAATGAATTGTAATTGTGACAAAAAAATATATTAGTCACTAATATTTTCTATTTGTTGTGACAAAACATAGTTTGATCACTAATATTTTTCTCTTGTTGTGACGAAATGGTTTACCGTTACACAATATTTTACTTTTTGTGACAAAAACTTTTTTCAATAAAAATTCAATTAGTTAGTGTCTACTTAATATTGTCACAAAAACAAAACTATCACTATGATCACTACTATTTGTAATTTTTGTAACAAGAAATTTTGTTGTCACTTGATCATCAACTTTTTGTTACAAAGATTATTGTCAATATAAACGTAACAAATTAATGATAATTATTTCTTGTTATAATAACATATTAAAATTAACTATTCTAATGATTAATTTTGTTATTATTGTATGAATTTTAGGGATTAAAAATTACTTGTCACAGTTTTTCTTTAATATTAATATTTGAAAACAAATTTAAAAATTTTCTTATAATATATTCAAACTACATATATTAATAATCCAAAAGTAATATTTTACATATCAATAGATATTTGCTAAGCATAACTTTGAAATTTCACAAAAATAAAAATCAAAACAAATAAAATTTTAAATATAATGAAAATCTTGTTCCAAAATATTAAGCAAAACTCTTGACCTATTCAAAATTTAAAAACAATGTTCTTGTCTATGGTTAATCATGCACATAAAAGATAATGGTCAAAATATCAATAATAAAGAGAAAAGGTTAGATAAGGACCCGACTTGTTTTTTCTTTAATTTTAAGTTCGACTTAAAGTTTAACCAGATTTAACCATTTTAAAGTTTAATTGGATTATTGATCAAAACAATGTCAATTTGGCATTACTTATTAAAAGAAATTATTTTACATAAATTAGTCACTTTGTATACTAATTCAAAATTTAATTAATTAAACTTAACAAGTTGTATTTGATCAACCGGTTTCGTTGGTTTAATAACAAAAATTTTGAACAAGCTACTTTTTTGGTTCTTTTTTTACTTTTCAGTTTAATTTAGTTTAACAATCTTTATTATTAAAATTTGATTAGATTATTAATTAATCAATTACTATTCATAAATAATCAAATTTGTATCATTCTCATTTTTAATTAAACTTTAAAATTTTCGATACTTAAAGGATAATTTTCTTTAATTATTTTCAAAATTTTTAATTTCATTTAATTTTTAACTAATTTTATGACGGTTTAATACCGATATCTTAAACATCTTGTCTTACTCATTTCACTTTCGAAATAATGCTTAAAACATTGTAAAATTCTAAATTATGGAACATTTCACTAATTCTCAGGCTTGATGAGCCATATGTTCTTATCTTTTGGCGGGAAAGGTGAGACCTTGAGCACAAGAGTAATGCCAAAGACTAGTGGTAAGGAACAAGGCAGCTCCCAATCTTTCACTTCTTAATAGATTCCCAATAATGTGAATCTCAAAACCCTTCTATAGATCGCGAAAATGGCGTCAACTGAGGAACAGGAAGTGGGACTAGAGCAGCTTGAAGAGGAGTTCAGTGTGTGGGAAAAGAACATGTTGTTCCTTTACGACCTCGTCGTCTCTAACCCCCTCGAATGGTCGTCTCTCATTGTTCATTTCCAATCTCCACTCCCATACCGTGCTCTGGCGACCCTTCACCTTTCTCCATCCACCGGATCATGCTCGACATCCACACCTCTGACGAAACTTCCCTGTGCTTGCTGACGTTGTGCTTCCCACCGGCACTATGAAATTTGGGGTTGATGGGAAATCTAAAATTTTGTAATTCCCAAGGTGAGTTCTTTGTGGAATTTCGATAAATGGCTTGTGGGTGTCCATTGGAAATTTGAAAATGCTATTTTTGGTCTTAGTTTTGTAAAACATATGATTATTATGATTGATTTGCTGATTATGGTTTTATGGGTTCGAAGTGTTCGATGGTATTACTGACCAAGAAAATGCTACCTTTCTCTAACTTTTAGAAAGATGATTACTTGGTTATTTTGAGTGTTAATTGAAAAGGGTTTTGTTGTTTTCTAGGTGGAAATAACTTAAAAGATACGAGTTGATGGAGAGGTGAATAAGGCACGGTGTATACCGCAGAACCCAACAATATTGGTGCAAAGACTAGTGATTGTGAGGTTTACGTGTTGGATACTTTGAAACAGACATAGAAAAAGCAAGAAGGTTGTGATCATGAGCTGAGGCTGAGGGGTCGTGATAAAGAGGGGTATGGTTTATCCTGGAACCCCATTAAGCAGGGGTATCTTGTGAGTGGTTCATATGATCATAAAATATGTTTGTGGGATGTGTCTGCTTCATCTTAGGGTACAGTGCTTGATGCAATGCAGGTTTATGAGGTAATTTTAAGACCTCACTTTTAATTTGGGAATGTCTGATGTTGATCTTTTCAACCATTATGTATATAATGACAGATTTTGGGAGTTGGAATTTATGTAGGCTCGTGAAAGTATGGTCAGAGATGTGTCATGGCATTTGAAGAATGAGAATTTATTTGGGTCCGTCAGGGATGGTTGTCGCTCAATAATCTAAGATTTGCAGAAAAATCAAAGGAAAGTTACTATATGTATTCAGCAACTTGCACTAATTCGTGTCTAGTTGGAAAGAAATTTCTGATAACGATAAGAAGCTAATGTGGTTATTTTTAAAGGTACGACACTTTTTTTATTCATAAAGTAAATGACTGTAATTGGCTCTCTCTTTCACTCTTTTACCTTTCTTTCTTTTCAGTACGTTTCAGTCATAGGAAAAATAAGTAAAAAATGAAAAAAGAAATGTACAAAAGCAAAAGAGTTGTGCCGTCAAACTACAAAGCTTAGACCTTAGAGGAAAGTGAGACGACTTGCTCTCAATCCACCCTGAAGGTTCATTTCAAACTTTAAAAACTTGTATGTACAAAAGCAAAATATTTGTCCCATCAAAATAGTATTTGTTTAATTGCAATAGAGTTTAATTATGTCATTGTATTGAGTTTGCTTATTAATTTTCCTAACTATATTTTTTATATGAATTTTAAGATAAATTCAATTTCTCAAATCAGGTGCAATCTTATGTGATGCAACAAGTGCATGCAAAATATAAAAATCGGCATTATCATTTGCACCAAAGCTATCTCAAAAGCAAAGATTGCCCAAAGGATGTGGAGGAAGGTGATTGGCAATGGTTGATTGAAAATAAACGAGAGACTCTAAATTTTTAAGTAATTTTAAAATTTAAGTACTTTAATTTATTTTGTTAATTGTTATCTTTTAACAAAATAAATTGTTTATCAATATATAGGAGCAAAGTAGAAGAAAAGTAATAGGGGAAATCAAGAGATGGAATCAATTTTTGGTACAAAGTCGATTGTGCAAATTGCATATGGGATGGTAAAGTAAAATTTTATTTACTTAAAATTAAAATTATATTTTTCTTTTAAAAAATTAGGTTCTAATAATCATTAATTTTCTTTGTCTTTTCTTTTTGTTTTTTTAGAAAGATAAAGATTTCAATGAGTGGCCTAATGTTGTTAAAGTTTGGAACGTATCGCGACAAAAGCATAATGGAACTTCAGCTGGAAGAATAGCTAGGAAATTTTACTTTAGAGAGTTTTAGCTTAAATTAGTACGTAGTAGTTTGGGATAATTGTAATAAATATAATTATCTTGGATATTAAATTTTCCAATTTTATATATTAGAAATTAGAATTTTGTACATTTTAGTAATTTTTATATATACTAATAATTTTTATTAGCTTTTGTGAAAATATTTTTTGTAAGAACAAATTTTCGTTTTTGTGACCAATAATGTTGACACTTTTTTGTTAAAATATTAGTGACCAAGAAGTAATGGACATTAATAAAAAAGCACGAGTGACAAATATTTTGTCACTATTTTCAATTATTTGAGAGGAAATGATGTCACAATAAAATGAAGTACTATTATGACTTTATTCGTTACTACTTTATGTTATTTGTATCAATAAATTTGTCATAAATATGTAAAGTTATTATGACCATATAATTTTGTCACACATTTTATAGTTTTTAGTGTCAGTACTTTTGCCGCAAAAATGTTGCATAATTGTGACCATTTTTTTAAATTATTCACTATTTCATTAGTGATGAAGGTATTTGTGACGGGAGGTGACAACTTTAAAAATTGGACACTATTAATAGTAGTGACTAATATTACTACTTTTAGTGACAACTTTTGCTTTCACTAAAAATACAATTTCTTATAATAAGAAGAGTTTGCATGAAAACACAACATAAAACGAAGATTCGAAGCACAGAAAGGATGCATTGTCGTGCAACAAGCCATGCATTTCTCTCTGAATGTGCAAATTCCCAATTTATAGGCATTTTGGCTATGCACGATCTAATGCGTGAATGTGCATTAACTTGTGCATCTCCCTAGAATCCTAAAATTTAATATAAAAGGGTGTTTTTTGCCTCAAATGAAGGGAGTAGACTTTTTGAGACAATTCTAGACATGGAGAACATCCAAAAGGGACGATATTGATCCAGAAACTTAGAAAACACGAAGAAATCATCGAAAGATACAACTTAATACAAGATCAAACATTTACCTTGCAAGAACATTCGATAGAAGAGAAAGGAAAATTTAGAATTATGAACTCTTTGTTTTCTATTCGTTTTTCTTCCAGTTTATCTTTGATTTCATTTTCTATTATGTGTAGCTAAACTTCTTTAGTGCCTAGGTTAGATGAAACCTAGTATGTGCTACACTATGTTTGATTCTTTTATTTAATACAATTATTTTTATTGATCTATTACCATTTGATTACATGTTTAATATATGTTCTAATACACCAAGGAATATTATATCAATCTAATTTCATATGTAGAGATTGAGAAATCCTAAGTTTGAATCAATCTAACGTAATTGAAATGAGTTGATTGCAACCCTAAAGATAGGATGACATAAATCTTTTATATTAGGGTCAAACCTAATAGAGAGATTCATAAAATAGTAAAGCAATCCTATAAACTTTAACCTAAGTAATTTGGTTAAAAACCTTAGGATTAGCTGTTAGTAGACTCAAGGTTAACTATTAGCATACCATAGGAATCTCTGCGATCCAATAAATCAATAAAACAAATTCATAATAAAAAATCAATCAATTAAGGGTTTTTAGGGGGATTCAAAACCTAGATATTAATTTTCGATATTTACAGTTTTCTAAATGATTCTATGTTCAAAGTTGTAGCCTATTTCATTTGATCGTTTAAGTTTTTATTTCCTTTATTAAAATTCGGAATCGATCCGTAGACTAGATAATAGGAAAAAGGTAATTACTAGTAATCACTGTCTTCGTAGGATCAACCCGTACTTGTCAATGCTAGCTACAGCTATGCTATGCACTTGTGGTTATTACTATATCGACTAACTTAGAAAAAGTCAATCAGCATGTTATGGCTTGTATATCATATCAAAGGAAGGATATTGATACTTTTGTCAGTCGATACTAAAATCATGATTGCTATTTAAAAGAGCTATTAGTATGTTGAAGAACCCATCAGTGGTTCAAAATTTTGGCTAAACACAAAATATGCAACCAATATTACCTCCATTGATCAAGAAGATGATTAGAAGGCCTACAAAGACTAAAAAAAGTGATAACAGTGAAGAACCTCAAATTCTGAGCAAGTTGAGCAAGGTTGGAATAGCAATCAGATGTCATCATTGTTATTAAGTTGATCATAAGATAAGAGGATGCAAAAATAAAGGTTAACCTTTAAGGAAAACTAAATTGTTACGGTAATTGTTAATTTTTTTGTTTGTCATATTTCAAATATGGATTAAATGTCAATTTTTTTCATCACAAAGTGTACATATATGTATAATATAGCAAAAAAGAGGATGACCATAAAAAAGTTAAGTCCTTTCGTCCAATATTAGTAGCTATCTAGTTTGAAGACCCATACAATCAGTATTTACAGGCTTAAATACTGTATCTTCTATCTTAATAGGGGAAAAGAGGGTGGTTAGTTAATATTCACATTAAATCTTACATGTAAGACTCTTACCTTAATGCATAGAAGATGTCTGATATAATTGTTTACAATAACAAACCTACAAATCATTTACCAATACTAAATACCTACAAGACACCTTTAATTTGAATATTAATTAAAACTTTGTATAATAATGGCATCGTTAAAATTATGATTGAAATTCTTGCTTTTGTATTAATGCAATGATAAAAATGTTAATCAATATTAGGCTTTGCATTAGATATCTATAACTTTATCTTCCCATTACAAATAGTGCAATCAATATAAGAAATCTGAAATATACATATAAATCACGAAATAAATTAAAATAAAATACAATCAGTATATCACATATAATAATAATAAATATTAATACTGTTTTGTCGTTGAACAGAATGCTTTCTCTTGACAAAATTAAGAAAATATCCTTTCAGCTTCTACTAAATTAACAAAAGAATAATAAATAGTATTCTTGAATCCAGTAATGAAACCTTTACACCCTTTTCATGATAAGTATATACTAGGTGCATAAACAACAAAAGTTAAATATAGTGTATTTTCACCCATATTTGTTTTAGTCTTATTACAATATCATCAAACAAATATATTAATACAAGATTTCACATACGTATAATATATTATACCACTTGCATATTTCTTGATGCAACTAGGGAATGCTACAATAGAGAGTACATAAAGCCAAAGGACAATGACAGAAATTGAGTATATAGATGGCCACTAGTTCTAGTGCATATGTAGAAATCAAGCCATAGTGTGCATCATGCTTTAATCACAAAGCTGATTACTTTTACAACAAAGACAAACTATAAATGTAAGGCCCCAAATTGTACCCTAGTTGAAATGTTACATATGTATGAAAGTTTAAGTATTAGAAATTGTGATATGATTGTAAATTGCATATGTCATGAATTTTGGTTAATGGATCATACTTAGTGAGTTGAGATTAATTAATACCATTAGAGAATTGAGGTATTAAAATGGACATTTGGAATAGGAAAATTGTCAAATGGCAAGATAAGTTGGTATATGAAAATTAGTATGTTTAAGCCTATACTTTGAATGACTTTTGGCACCATTGGTTGATTGACAAATGGACCAATGATTATGGGACAAGTGGACCAATTTTGGAGTGAAATGTGGACTGATTTTGTAGGTGACTAATGGCAACATCTTAAGGTGACAAATGGCACTTTAGACTTGTAACATGTGGAGCTTTAGAATTGTGACATATGTAGCTTTACAAATGATGACATATGTAGCCTTATAATTGGTGACTTGTGTAACCTTGCAAGTAGTGACATATGGAGGCTTAAATGAGTGACATGTGAAGCCTAAAGTAAGTGACACATGGACCAATAGAATAGTAACATATAGACCAATAGAAGGATAACATATTTACCAATATAATGATGACATATAGACTAATGGAATGATGACTCATGGACCAATGGAATGGTGACATATGGATTAGTTTGACTTTCTTTGAATTTTCTAGAGAAAATGGATGAAAAAGGCAATAAAAGTGAGAGTGAAGGTTGGCCATAAGGCTAGAAGAGGGAGAAAAACGAAAATGAGAAGAGGAGAGAAAAAGGGGAAGAGAAGAGGAGAAGGAAAGAAGTTATCAAGGTAAGCTGAAATTCTGGTTTCAATTTCGTCTTTCTTTTCGATCCGTCTTTCATATCCTTAGAGTACGAATTTGAAGAAATGTAAAGAATGAAAGTTGTAGATATAGATCTTAACTTGACCTCTGCGAAAGTGGCTTGACAAAATAGTGACTAGAGCTCGAGCTATGCTTGATTCCCTAATACTACCTATGATAGACCCCTGTGCAGGAACCTTGTATTATTTCCTAATTTTTAAGGGCTTTAGAACCCGAATTAGTCAAAGTATAAAACATGAAAAATGATTATTGATGCCTTATTAATGCTTCTATGAAACGGTTTGGTTAGGAGATGTTTTGATAATGACTTATTGAGGGTTATGTATTGGTCACATGAAGGGCCAGTTTGGTTAGTTCTTGGAAGAAGGAACTTGAAGGTGATTTGGTAAGGGAATTCTAAACTCGACAACATGTATTAATA
>JANQAP020795711.1:0-12245 GCA_026874005.2 Erythroxylum coriaceum | reverse complement strand
CCCTCAGGAGATAGAATTGACTTGTGAGGTCTTCATGGAAGTTGTAGACCTTGAAATTCTCTTTCAAACCGTATAAAAACACTCTAAATCGATTCCCCTAAAGAAATTTAGGATGCTTACAAGATATCGTCTGTGTTTTCCAGACTTCGTCCGTGACACTGTTCACAATATCGTCTGGGTTACTGTTCACAGCGCCATTTTTGACCCTTCAGAAGGTAGAGTTGAATCTTGGGGACTTCAGGGAAGTTGTAGACTTTGAAATTATCTTTTAAACCCTATGGAGAATACCCTGATCCGATTACGATAAAGAAAGTTATGAGGATCGAAAGATATCGTCTGTGTTTCCCAGACTTCGTCTGTGACTTAGTTCACGCTATCATCTGGGTCACTGTTCACTCGAACCTTCTGTCCCTTTTTTTGAACCCTCAGGAGACAAAGTTGGTCTTCGAGGTCTTCAGGAAGATTGTGGTTCTTAAAGCCCTCTTTTCATCTAACCAAAGAAACCCTGGTTTGGATACTTGTAAGAGAAGTTATACTAAGAGACCCGAAGCAAGTATAAGTGTAAAGTGAGGACTCACCCATGCTGATAATGAGAGGATTCAGGTTGAAAGGTAGGAATGGACTAGTCGACTATTCTAGGAGCTGAGCTGAGACTAATAAAGGGGAGTTTTGAGAAGATAATCTGAAAGTGATTAAGGTGTTATCTCTGGAAGATAACTTACGTATTAAGATATTCTGCATGCATGAAAGTGACAGAGTATGGTATCAGAGCAAGCAAGCATGAACAAGAGTCAGACTCCGGAAACGGGGTCTGACAGATGTGGTATCAGAGCAAGTAAGCATGCATGAAAGGGTTAGACTCCGGAAGCGGGGTCTAACAGAGTTGGTATTAGAGCAAGTAAGCATGCATGAAAGGGTTAGACTCCGGAAGCGGGGTCTAACATTTTTTTATTTCATGAAAATAGATTGTTTTTGTTCTCTAAGAAAACTATTGGTTTGTGAGTCTAGGTGGCCTAATGGGACATTTTGGCGTTAGGAAAACTTTAGATATACTTTTTGAACATTTCTTTTGGCCACATATGAAACATAATGTAGAAAGAATTTGTGAGAAATGTATAACTTGCAAACAGGCCAAGTCTAGATTTTTCCCTCATGGATTATATAATCCTTTACCAATACCAAGTGCACCATGGGTAGATATTTCTGTAGACTTTGTATTAGATTTACATAGGTCAAAAAGAGGTAATGATTTAGTTTTTTTTTGTTGTAGATAAGTTTTCTAAGATTGCTCATTTCACTTCATGCCATAAAACAAATGATGCTAAACATATTGCAGACTTATTCTTTCGTGAGATAGTACAACTTCATGGAGTGCTAAAAAGCATTTTTTCTGGTCGAGATGCCAAGTTATTAAGCTAATTTTGGAAGACATTGTGGGATAAGCTAGGTACTAAGATAATTTTTTCTACAACTTGCCATCCACAAATTGAATTCAAAAGAATTGAAGAATTGGGAAGGTGTTTGCTACATGTTGAATTGAATTTGCTTATAATTGTTTTGTTCATTCTACTACTAACTTTTCACCTTTTCAAGTTATGGATTGGTTTAATACGTTGACTCCAATGGATTTAATACCTTTACCAATTGATAAACACGCTGGTTTAGATGGCACAAGGAAGGCTGGATTGGTGAAGTAATTGCATTAAAAGATTAGACATCGAAAGGAGGATAGAACAATATGCTTCTGAAGCCATCAGAGGGCATAAGAAAGTGATCTTTGAACTAAGAGATTGGGTTTGGGTTTATTTGAGGAAGCAATTTCTGATAAAACATCGTTCTAAGTTGCACCCAAGAGGAGATAGACCATTCCAAGGCATTGTGCTTATAAATGACAATGCATACAAGCTAGATCTACTATGTGAGTATAATGTTAGTGTTAAATTTAATGTTACTGATCACTCTCCATTTGATGTAGGTGATGAATATTTGAGGACGAATCCTTTTGAAGAGAGGGGGAGTGATGGAAACCCAACTAAGGATATGTAAAGGATGGTGCAATTTGGTTCAATATAATTTGATGATACATTAACATTGGTGGAGGTCCAATAACTCAGGCTAAAGCTAAAAGGATGAAGGAAGCTCTTAATGGACTGATTTGGGCTAAAAAGGCAATAATAGAAGCTTATTTGTGCTTAGAGAGATCAATCAACCTTGTCATCTTAATTCAAGCATTAAATAGGCCTAATTTGTTGTTTATTGGGCCTAATCAGAAGATTATGTTATTTTGATGATTTCAGGAGATCTATGTCTAATTTTATGGTGCTTAAAAGTCCACTTTCTATATTTGGATTTAAGATTCAGTTTTGAAAAGGTTTTCCCAAATCTTAGGGATTTCCTTATTTTTTAGGAATAAATCATTGCTAAAAGATTGATTAGGTTTTTCTTTAGCCTATATAACTATCATCTTTTGTACAAGAATTCAGATTGGAATTTTTATGAAATTAGGGGGGTTATTCACTTTGTTTTTTCTTCATTGAACTTGGAACTTATCAAGTTTATTCTTTGCGGCATTCATCTAATTTATCACTCTCATTCGTGTTTCTCTAAACATTGGTAAATTTTTTCCTAAAAAAAACTGATTTAGCTTTCCTAGAAATTCCTTTCAAAAACTTGTTCATGGGTTTCTAGATCTCAATTTATAGGGTTCACATCACTAAACCATACAAATTACAATGGTTAAATGATTGTGATGTTTATGAAGGTGAATTGGCAAGTATTAGTTTCTTTCTCCATTGGTAGATATAGGGATGAGGTGTGGTGTGATGTGATACCTATGTATGTTAGGTGTATGTTGTTAGGAAAACCATGGAAATAAGATAGGAAGGTGATTCAAGATGGGTTTAAGAACCTTTACTCTTTGATAATGGATGGACAGAAGTTTCAACTCTGACCTTTATCACCAAAAGCAATTTTTAAAGACCAAATGCTCATAAAGAAGCAATATAAAGAGCTTGCATCTTCCTTAACCAAAACTTTATGAAGGGAGCAAGAAAGAGAGAAAAAGGAAAATGGATCGTTGAGTGGTAAAACTAAGAAAACAAGGAAGAATTGTGTGGAAGAAAAATGAGTGTTATGCAAAAATGAGTGATGTTAAGAAACACTAACCATAAGAAAGCCCTTGCTTGTACTTATGTACAAGGATGTTTTGATTACTTCTAATAAAATTTTGAAGAGTTTGCCCAGTGTTATCGTTGATGTTTTGCAGGAAAATGAAGGTATCTTTCCTAAAGAAATTCCTAATGGTTTGCTACCAATTAAAGGAATTGAACACCAAATTGATTTCATTTCAGAAGCAAGCATAGGAAATAGGTCATCATATAGATGCAATCTTGAAGAGACCAAGGAAATCCAAAAGCAAGTAAGTGAGCTTCTGGAAAAAGGATAGGTTTGTGAAAGCTTGAGTTCATGTGTAGTTCTTGTTTTATTAGTTCCTAAGAAGGATGGCTATTAGGGAATGTGTGTTGATTTTGAAGCCATAAATAAAATCATGGTGAAGTATAGACATCCTATCCCTAGGTTAGATGATATGCTTGATGAATTACACAATTCATACGTGTTTTCAAAGATTGACTTAAAATTTGGATATCATCAAATAAGAATGCATGATGGTGGTGAATGAAAAACTACTTTTAAAACTAAACATGGCCTGTATAAGTGGTTAGTGATGCTTTTTTGGTTTAACCAATGCACCTAGTACATTCATGAGACTAATGAACTATGTTTTACGTGCTTTTAATGGTAAATTTGTTGTTGTTTATTATGATGATATACTTGTTTATAACAAGGATTTGGCTACGCATGTAACACATTTGAAGACTGTTTTTGATGCACCTAGGTAGGAAAAGTTATATGCTAACGTAAAGAAATGCCCTTTTTACTCTAATGAACTTACTTTTCTTGTTTATTTTGTTAATGATAAAGGAATACACGTTAATCAAGAGAAAATAAAAATAATTAGGGAATGCTAAATGAGGTAAAGAACATGATGATGCTTTTAACTTGCTTAAAGAAAAACTTAGTTTAGCACCTTTGCTTGCTTTTCCTAACTTTGCTAAAACTTTTGAGATTGAGTATGATGTAAGTGGAGTAGGTATTGGCAGAGTGTTGATAACCAATTGCATTCTTTAGTGAGAATTTAAGTGGAGCAAGTCTTAACTACCCAACATATGATAAGGAGTTTCATGCCTTGGTGACAATGTTAGAGACATGGCAACACTATCTTTGGTACAAGGAATTCATTATACAAACCAATCATAAGTCCTTGAAATATCTCAAAGGACAAGGAAAGCTAAGCTGTAGGCATGTAAAATGGGTAGAATTTATTGAATCCTTTCCATACATCATCAATTACAAATAAGGTAAAGAAAATGGGGTCACTAATGTCCTTTCTAGAAGGTATGCTCTAATTTCTAATCTTGATACAAAATTATTAGGTTTTGAGTACATTAAAGATTTGTATAATTCTAACCTCAATTTTGCTAATGTTTATAGGGCATATGAGAAAGGGGGCTTTGGCAAGTTCTTTAGGCATAATGGTTTTCTTTTTAAAGAAACCAAGTTGTGCTTTCCTCAATGTTCAATGAGAGAATTGCTTATGAAAGAGGAACATAGTGGCTGGTTACGGGGACATTTGGGAATTAAGAAGACTTTGGATGTGTTAAGTGATCATTTTGTCTAGCCACAAATGAAAACAGATTTTGAGCAAATATATGAGAAATGTGTTACATGCAAACAAGCTAAATCTAGAGTAATGTGTCATGGTCTCTATACTCCTCTTCCTATTCCTAATAAGCCTCGGCTTGATATATCAATCGAATTTGTATTGGGTTTACATAGGATAAAAAGGGGAAGAGATTCGATTTTTATTGTTGTTGATAGGTTTAACAAGATGTTGCATTTCATTCGTTGCCATAAAAAAAATGATGCCATGCATATTGCTGGGCAACTCTTCCAAGAAATTGTGAGATTACAATGCATTCCAAGGACAATTGGGAGTGATAGAGATGTGAATTTTCTTAGCCACTTTTGAAAAATGCTTTGGTGCAATTTGGGTACAAGGCTACTGTATTCAAAAACTTGTCATCCACAAATGGATTTTCAAATGGAAGTGGTCTCTCCACACTTTTAAGAGCCATATTTCAATGAAAATTGAAGAATTGCGAGGAGTGCTTGCTACACGTGGAATTTTCTTACAACCGAAGTGCATATGCTATAATTGGCAGTGCTCCATTTAAGGTTGTGTATGGGTTTAATCCATTAAGTCCCATGGATTTGCTGCCTTTTCCAATTGATAAAGCTAATTTGGATGGCAAATAAAAGATTGAGTTTGTCAAAGCCCTACATAAAATGGTGCATGCTCAAATAGAAAAGAGAACTCTTCAATATGAAAAACACAATAAGAACCATAAGAACATTGTATTTTAACCTAGTGATTGGGTTTGGGTACACTTGAGGAAAGAGAGATTTCCTAGCCAAAGGAAGTCAAAATTGATTCCAAGAGCGTATGGTCCATTTCAAGTCCTTTAAAGAATCATTGACAATGCATATAAGTTGGATTTACTGCATGAGAATGGCAATGTGTCACTTTCAATGTTTCTAATTTAACTTTGTTTGATGTAGATATTGAACGTGACAATTAGAGGATGAATCCTTTTAAGGAAAAGGGGAATGATATGAATCAACAAGGGGACAATTCGACCAAGGATGGAGGTAACATTAAGAAACAAGATCCTTTAACTATTCATGGAGGACCAATGACAAGAGCTAAAGCTAAAAGGATGAAGGAAGCATTAACTTGCTTACTTGAATAAATTTTGAAGGAACAAGCTCACCTAGATTCTGTCAAGGGTCTACATATGCAAGAAGAGCTTAAGCTTAGTAACATGATTCAAACATGCTCAAATCATGAAGACAACGATCCAACCCACATTGTTTTCAAGTCATGAAGACAACGATCCAACCTACATTGTTTGAATCAGTCCATCCCATTCAAGAACAAAAAATGCCAATCAACCAACCTTGACATGTGTTTGGATCTTGGGTTGTTATTTTGTGTTATTTTGAACTTTAGTAAGTTAGGCTTGGGTTGTTGTGTGAATTCAACATACACAACATTATGGTTTTTTATTAAGTGTGAGTTTTAGTGTCATTAATGTTGGAATTTTATAGCTTAAGCACTACAAAATTCCATTTGACGTACCAAGATATATTTGAAAGTGCTTGGGTTTCATGTAAGGAGCTAACTCTCAGCTTAAAGGAGCTCAATGAAGCTCATGTAAGCTATAAGTTGACATGACTTTCCCTTAACTCAAGTGTCTAAAACTACCTTAAGGTGAGCTCGTGGGAGCTCACTAAAGCTAGTTAATAGCTAAAAAGCTGGGGATAAGCTCAATTGGACTCAATTAAGATTACCCCAGCTCATCTTTGGTTCTTAGGAATTGAAGTTAGCTATAAATGTGTTCAAATTAGTTAAGTTAGAAGAGTTAATTAAGGAGCATGAGTTGGAGTTGAAACTCAAAGCTTAATGGGAAAATTTGGTGGTGCTAGATGAAGGAATCTAGCGTGCTTGAGTGCACAATGGACACTAGGGTGTACCATTAGCTATAACACACCATAATACATCTTCCTATGCATACATTTAGAGTGCAAGTTCATTGTCTCCAAATGGATACATGAATTCGGTGACGAAAGGATGAATTCAGCCAAGAGGTTCAATTCGGCCAATAGGGAAGATTCATCATATACCTTGCCTTAGAATGAACATACATGACACCCTTTCACCAAGGTATGTGTACTTTGGATGAAAGGATGTGTTTCGGCGGATGTGTTGTGACCATTTGGCCAAAAAAGGGGTTCTGTACAAGAATAAATGGTCATGAGTGTACCATCATAACTTTAAGTAAAGATCTTTGCCAAACGACGTGTCCCTTGGCCAAAAGTCATGATGTTTCGCCTGGAGACATAACTCTTACAAGAGTCATGACTCTTTAAAGGCACCTTTTGGTGGCCTATAAAAGGGAATTTCATGGTTCCTTTGAGAGAATATTTTTCTTTAGCCGAATACTAAAGTCTTCTCTCCAACTTTGAGCCTAAAACACTCTCTTCTTTCAAGTCTTCATCCGTTGAAGCACTCTCCCATAAAATAGTTGTTAAGCTTAATAATAGCATTGTGGGTGAATGATAAAGATTGCTACTTTCACAAGTTAGCAACTCTTCTAACCTTAATGCATTGTGATCAGATCGGTCTACTCCATCTATTCCAACCACGACGAGTTGGAGAAAAAGGAGAAGCCATAGTGGATCTCCACAAGGGAGGCAAAACATCAAGCATACAAGGAGTTATTTCACTGCGTTTCAAGTTAGTATATCATCCTACACTTCTTAGTGACATGCATAGGATCTTGTATGCTTATGAAATCATGAGATTTCTTGTTTGAGTTATGATCTAAAATCAACAAATGGTATCAAATATTTAGGTTGAAAGCATGATTTGAAATGATTTTATGATCATAAAATTGACAAACTGATATGTTGGCACATATTTTTTAATGAAATCATGATAATGGCATGTGAACATATTTGTTGCTATATGTTCTATGTGTGATAGTTGCCATTCTAAATTGAAGGTTTTATTAAGAGCATATTTTGTGAAACAATGAAAGCATGTTGAAATATTTCTAATTGAATGCTATATGCATTTCTTTTTCTATGTTTTAGCATGAAATAGTTGTTTCTCATGCATGTTGCTTGATTAAGTCTTGTTGGGGTGAAGATGCACTTACATGTGATAATTGCATCAGTGTAAATGGCATGTAAGAATATTGTTGCTGAATTAAATAAAGACCTCAAGCTTGAAGGAGATAATTACTCCATTTGGCAATAAAAGATTCAATTCATATTAACTGAGCAAGATACACTTGATGTGCTCTTCCGTACGGTCGAGCTACCAGCGGTGGGTGAAAACTCTAATGCCTGTGAGGCATATAAGAAGAAAGATTTTGTGGCCAGTGTTACTTTCTTGAGCACCATGGTTGATGAACTTATGGTGGATATTTCTATGTTGGAGTCGGCTAAAACCATATGGGATTCGACCAAGATTAAGTATGGAGATGTTTCTTTGGAGAAACAAAGAGATATGATTCTCAAGTTTGAGAATTATAGTAAGAGGGCTAACCACACCATGAGTGCCCACTTACATGAGACATCACACATGATTTATCAACACAAATTCGTTGGTCATTTGCTCACTAATGAGCAACAAGTTCAACCAATAATTCGTTCCTCTCCTAATGAGGAGTGGCAATTGATGAAGGTCAATTTATGCCCTAACTCTCAAATCAAGTCATTTGATGACATTGCAAGGCACCTTTGCTACAAGTAGAGGTGATGACCATCAAGAATCATTCAAAGGCATATGTTGCTGGAACTTTCTTTCCCTATAAGAACAAGTTCAAAGGGAAGAAGAAAAGGAAGGATGGTAAGACAATGGGAATGGTGCCACCTTGAAAAAGTTTAAGACGAAGCACAACAAAGCCAAGTTGAAGTGCTTCAATTGTGGCAATAAAGGACACTTTGCAAATGAGTGCAAAGCACCTCCTAAGGTACATGATCCCTTTTCTACTTCATTTGTGCATGTTGTGTCATACACGTACTTACCTGAATATGAGTCTTTGTGGATTATAGATTCGGGAGCAACGAACCACATAGCTAAAGAAAGTCTTGGTTCGCGACCTTTAGGAAGTTGCCAAAGGGACCAAAGCATGTTTTTGTGGGGAATAATGCAAGCCTTGAAGTAAAAGGGATAGGAACTTGTAGAGTTCCTCCGAACAATGGCATTTATTGTTAATTGATGTTCTATATGTACCTAAGATTTGTAGAAACTTGGTTTCTATATGTTCCTTGTTAAAGTTCAGATATTGCTTAAATTTCTTTAATAAATTTATGGATATTATTAAAGATAATGCATCGTGTGTTCTTGTTTAGAAAACAATGGGTTGTTTGAATTGAATGCAAGTGTTGCTACTTCTAATTGCTATGTAACTGAGGTTACTATTGAGATGAGTTGACATGAGCTTTTGGGACATATTAGACAAGAAAGTATGACTAAGTTGGCCACACGTGGCTTACTTGGATCATTGTCCAAGGTCTCTATACCAAGTTGCCAATCATGTCTTGTTGGCAAGGCCACAAGAAAGCCTTTTGGGAAGGAAACTAGAAGTCAAGAAGCTTTATAATTATTTGACTCCGATCTTTATGGACCAATGAGAATTGTATCTAGACTTGGGTTTGGATACTTTATCACATTCATTGATGATTGTACTCGATTTACCCATGTGTTCTTACTAAAACACAAGTGTGAAGTATTGAGGTGCTTTGAAACATACTTGCACTTAATGGAGAATCAATTAGGTAAGAAGATCAAGTCATTGAGGACTGATCGTGTTGGCGAGTACATATCGAATAGTTTTAAGGCATTTTGTGACCAAAAGGGCATTGTGAGGCAATTCAGAATTATTTAGGCTCCACAACAAAATGGAGTAGTTGAAAGGAATCAGAGGACTCTTATGGATATGGTGCGATCCATGATGGCTAACGCCAACTTGGATATTGCCTATTGGGGCGATGCATTGCTTGGTGCAACACATATTTTGAATAGAGTGCCTTCTAAGTCTGTTGATTCTACGCCATATGAGTTATGGTCCAAAAAAACCCCTAACTTAAACTAATTTCATCCTTAGGGATGTGCAACTTGTATACATGCTACAGATCACCCCTTTTAGGAAATTAGGCCTTAGAGGGAGGATGTGTGCCTTCCTTGGTTATTCTGAGCATTCTATGGGGTATGTGTTCTTGGATGTAAGTCACAAGATTGGAAATGTCTTTGAATCAAGAAATGCCAACTTTATTGAGGATGAGTTCCCTAAAGTTGGTGAATGTTGTGTTTTAGATGCGTTGGTTGAGACCTTTGTGCAAGATCAGTCTAGTGTTTTGGAAGCATCATTGACTACACCTTCTGTGGTGGAAGTTCCTCAACAAGAGGTTATTCAAGTGCCTCCTGCATCCCCACTTGTCAATGAACAACAAGAAGAAGTTCTCGATGAACAAGTTCAAGAGGGAGTTGAGGGAGTTTAAGAACCACATGATCAGGCTATAGGGTAAGATCATGATAAGCCTCCTCCTATTCCGAATTTGAGACGTTCAAATAGGCAATTTGGACCACCAAAAGAATGGTGGACTTTGGAGGGAAGTGAGAAAAACTTGGTGTCATCTGGGATTGATGAACCAAGTAATGTGCAAGAAACTCTTGAAGATGTTCACAAAGAGAAGTGGCTAATGGCAATGCAAGATGAGATGAATTTGATGCATCTCAATGAGGTTTGGGACTTAGCTGAATTACCTCCTGGCCAAAGGGCTATTGGGACAAGTGGGGTCTCAAGATAAAATTGAATTCTGATGGTACTATTGAAAAGTACAAGGTTCGATTGGTGGCCAAGGGATTCACACAGAAGGAGGGTATAGATTTTAAGGATACCTTCTGATGGAGGGCCATCCAAGCTTGCAATTGAAGATATGGAAGCCATGGGGCTTGGAGAAAAACCATCAGGTGGAGTTGAGGTCCAAAAAGAATCGGTTGAAGTCTTGGAGGAAGAAGAAGTTGAGTTACACTTGTTCTTAAAGTTCCAGGTGATGTTGAGCCTATTTGGTGACTTCGAAGCTTGTGTTTTTGCACCTAATCATACTGAGTTGTTCGAAGCCTAGGAGCAGCAAATTTTCTCACATTTCAATTGGGCTTTAAGTCTAATTTAACTAGTATTTGGCTTGATATAAAGATTTATTTTATTTCCTGTTTTATTTTGGCCCGGATTTGTTATTTAGGCCCGATTTAATGACTTGTTTGGTTTGTTTTATTTTAGCAATTTTGTAAGACTTTTATTATAGGTTTTATTTTTGTTTTAATGAGCTAAAAAAACTGCAGAATAGGAAAGGTGAGGAGCTGACTTTGTGGTTGCCCATTTGCTTCCTATTTCAACTCATTTGTTTCCTATTCAATATTTTTTAGAAATATATAAGGAAAAGTCGAGATTTTCTCTCAATATTTTGGCAAGGAATTGTCTGGGTTTTGATTGTTTTTTCCAAAGAAAAATCATTGGGTTTGATTATTTTTCTGAAAATAATCAAAAGGGCTTGTTTGTTTGCCAAAAACATTCAATTGTTTGTGTGTTGTACGATTTCCAAAATTCTGTCTGAGTTCCAATTTCGTTTTCCAGTTCCTGTTTCCTATGTTCATCAAATCAAAATTTTCTTTCTTCACACTTGTTCCTCACATCTTAAATTACAAATCTCTAGAAGACATCTTCACCAAATTCGAACCCCAATCACCTTAAAATTCCCATTTTCATCATCTGCCTTCATTCTATCGCCCAGATTAACATGTCACCACAAAATCCACCATAACTCAATCATTACTTATCCAATTAATCAGATTCTTGTGTCTAAATTGTATTTCACAAAAAGTTATACAACTTTTCTTCTTTCCTCGAAACCAAATTCCTAGCCAATTAACCCATAAATGTCTTCATATTTCATGTTCCAGTTTTATCCGAAAAAAACCAAATTGCCCAAAACTTTTCCAATAACCACCAGATCCTATTCTGATCACTTTCAGGCCATTCCTCCATCATTATTGGTATCATAGCTAGCTATTTGAGCTGTGATTTGACTCTCCAACATGTCAGGTCCAACTCAAAACGATCTGGAAAAGTTATTCGTAAAAATCGATGATATGAGTCTCAAGATGGAGAAGTTTGAAATTGTTCACCTGGACTGCCTTGGGTATGTTTGAGACACCAGGAGACACTTCCCATGCTTATCAAGCCATGGATAATGAATTTCATGGTGACGTAAATGAATCTATTGCTACTGGTCATGATTATGGCATTATAATAGGTGGAAACGGTCAACGAGGGAGAGGTAGAGGTCCATATGGTGCTAGCCATTTCGGACCAGTTAGAGGCCCTCAAATTCATCAACCTAGACATGATAGAAATGACCGAATTGATGATATGTTCAATATTAAAGTTGATTTGCTTGAGTTTGTTGGGAAACTTGATGTTGATGTTTTCAATGAGTGGTTATATACAGTTGAAAGAGTTTTTGAACTAAAAGATGTGCCTGAAGATAAAAAG
>JANQAP020795678.1:0-12247 GCA_026874005.2 Erythroxylum coriaceum | reverse complement strand
GTGATAAGAGTATTCAAAAAAAATTTATACCGACTTTTGTTTAGTGAAGTGATGTGACACGCCACCCTCGCAGGGCACGAATTCGGATATCACTGTCGATATCGGGCCCACATGAATGATAAGTGATAAGAGTATTAAAAAAAAATTTATACCAACTTTTGTTTAGTGAAGTGATGTGACACGCCACCCTCGCAGGGCACGGATTCGGATATTACTGTCGATATCGGGTTCGGGTCCGGCGGGAGTGGGGTGTTACATATGGCTTGGTCGCTTGCTTCACATATAACTTCGAACGAAAGTGTCTAGTCCGGTGGTGATATAAGTGGTGTTGATATTAGTGCCTCCTTTAGTTTATTGAATGCAAACATAGATTTGTCATCAAACAGGAAGGCCACATCCTTGACTAAAAGGTTTGTCAAACGTCGTGCAATTTACTAGAAGTCTTTAACGAATCGATAATAAAATCTTACATGACCTAATAATCCTTGCACACCTTTTACATTGCTTATTGGTGGAAGTTTCTCTATCACTTCTGTTTTTGCTCAGTCGATCTCAAATCCTTGGTGTGAGATTTTATGCCCTAGCACTATCCCTTCTTGCACCATAAAATGGCATTTCTCCCAATTCAACACTAAATGTGATTCTTCTTATCTTTGAAGAACTTTGTCCAAATTAGTAACACTTCTCGAAAGTATACCCAAACTAAAAAATCATCCATGAACACCTCCATTATATCTTCTATCATATCGACGAAAATGGACATCATATATCTTTGAAATATAGCTGGGCATTGCATAGTCTGAAAGGCATCTTCCTGTACGCGAATGTACTACAAAGGTAGGTGAATATGGTCTTTTCTTGATCATCTAGGTAAATGAAGATCTGATTATATCCCGAATATCCATCCAGGAAGCAATAAAACGAATGTCCAGCTACCTTTTTTATCATCTGGTCTGTGAACGGGAGAGGAAAATGATCTTTCTTAGTTACTGAGTTAACTTTGCGATAATTTATGCATACTCTCCATCCTGTCACCATTTTTGTTGAAATTACTTCTCCATTATTACTTTCTATTACCATCATTCCACCTTTCTTAGGTACACATTGTACTGGACTGACCAATTCATTATCAAAGATGGGATAAATTATACCTACATCTAAGAGTTTGATTATCTCCTTCTTGACCAACTCCTTCATGTTAGGGTTCAATCTTTGTTGACACTCCCTCATTGTACTACATCCTTCCTCTAGGTTTATTTGGTGCATGCAAACATTTGGGTTTATACCTTGAATATCAGCAATCTGCCATACGATGGCTTTCTTTCACTTTCTAAAAATTTCCACCACCTTACTTTCTTATTTCTTGTTCAATTGATTTGATATGATTATCGATAAAATTTTACCTTCACCTAGAAATGTATATATGAGATGTGTAGGTAAAGGTTTAAGCTCTAATGTGGGTGGTTTTTCTATAAATGGTAGTATGGGTGTTTCAATTTGAACCAATTTAACTTGATGTAATTAAACATCTGACTCCTCCATCTCATCGTCTCCTTTAGATTCAAGTTTTTGATATCCATTGTCTGTCTCCACTTCCACTAACTGTACTTCTGCGATGGAACTCTTAACTTGTTCTTGCAAATTTTGATCCATAATTTCAACGTTCATGCATGAGCTACTCGCATTTTGATTCTTTAAAGCCTTATAATTCGATCTTATCCTTGCATTTTTAAAGTGTTAATTTCCTTTCGTGAATATTAATTATTGCTTTTCTTATATTCATAAATGGTCCACCTAGGCCACGATTCCAAATGGTCTTTTAATGGATTGATCATGCAACTGAATTGACATTGATGTTGACTTGACCCAGTCCCAACTTCTTGAATATTGATAAAGGCATAAGGTTAACACTTGCACCTAAATCACAAAAGCATTTAGTGAATTCAAACTCACCAACCATATAGGGTATTGTGAAACTTCCTTGATCCTACAATTTAGATGGCATCTGACTGGTGACTATAGAACTATAGGTGCCAGTTAGAGCTACCGTCTAATTATCTTCCTAAGTATGCTTCTTTGATAATTTATCCTTTAAATTTTTTATGTATTTAGGCATGTGTTCCAAAGCCTCTTCAAATGAGAGATTTATCTATAATGTCTTTAATTTCTCAACGAACTTTACAAATTGCACATCTAGCTTCTTTTTTTGTAATCATTGGGGAAAAGGGATCTTGGGTTGATACGATGGAGGGGCGACATAAGGAGGGTATTCTCTTATATTCACTCGATTTTTCTCAGCAGGATGGACAGGGTTCTCTGTTATCTTTGTGGGTGGTTCAAGTTCCTTCCTACTTCGAGTGTAATAGCCTTTAGTTGCTCCCTTACTTTAGTTCTAGAAGTGCTAGGAAGACTTCCCACATTTCATGTTGAGAAAGCATTTGACAATTGGTTTACTTAGACCTCTCGATTGTGGATTGAAGAGGCATGATTCTTTGTTACTTGTTCAAATTTCCCTTCCAACTTCTTTTTGCATTGTTTAGAGTTCCAAGCTTATCTAAAATCCTATCCAATTTGGATTATATTGAGCTTAATTTATCTTGTTGGAAGCCTAGTTGTCCTTGAGGTTTGAATTGTCCTCCAACATTGTTTATCCATGAGAAGTTAGGGTGATTCTTCCACCAAGGGTTGTAAGTGTTGGAGTAGGGATTGTTTCCCCCTCTTGGCCCATATTGAGCTCTTATATAATTCACTTGCTCTGGATCACTTTCCTTCATCAAGAAATAGTGCACTTTATCATGGTCCAATTGTCCACAAAGTTCACACTTAGGTTGCGCCACTTTCACTAAAGCTGAGGACGAAGCCTTCATGTTGTTGAGTTGTCGAGTTAGGTTGTCAATTTTAGCTTGCATCTTTGTCATTTGATCGATAATAACAATTTCTTTTCATTTTCAGAAAGTAGTGGTTTGTCTACTCCACTCGTTCGTCCATAGGTAGCTATTACTCATCATCTCCTTCATCAGCTCTTCTGCTTCATCTACTGTCTTTCTCATTAGTGATCCTCCTAAAGCTGCGTCAATTGTGCCTCTCGTATGTGGGCTTACTCTGTTATATAATGCT
Organism: Erythroxylum coriaceum; assembly: GCA_026874005.2. Classification (NCBI taxonomy): domain Eukaryota; kingdom Viridiplantae; phylum Streptophyta; class Magnoliopsida; order Malpighiales; family Erythroxylaceae; genus Erythroxylum; species Erythroxylum coriaceum. The sequence continues at coordinate 9,130 of JANQAP020795678.1, read as the reverse complement.
TGCAAGAAGAATTCCTTAGGTAAGTTATGGTGTGCGCATTTTTGTTGCAAATCCTTTTATCATTCCCAAGCTTCATAGATCGATTCCCTATCACTTTGCTAGAAATTAGCAATCTCCTTGATGATCTTCGTAGTCTTGGTCAAGGGAAAATCCTTATCTAAAAAGGCACGAACTAGCTAATCCTAAGTTGTGACATTGGTTGGGTTAAGGGAATGATACCAAACCTTTGCTCTATCTATAAGGTAAAAGGGAAAAGCCTAATTCTAACTGCATCTTTTGACATCTGATGGTACCGAAAGGTATCACAAATTTCAAAGAAATTCCCTATATATGCATTAGGATCTTATTTCGTTAATCCATAAAACTGCACACTATGTTTAAGCATGTTTAGGAGGGCTAGTTTGATTTCAAATGATACTGCTTGTACGGGTGGCCTAGCTACTCCTTGGTTAGTCGTATTGAACCCTAGTCTCATGAAGTCTATAGAGGTCCATTGTTGACATCCTTGGTTTGCTCTGTGGTCTAAATCTTACTGAAAATCCTTGGCCATTGTTTCTTCCACGATTTCCTCTTCTTCTTCACACCGAGCTTTCATAATGGATCGTTCTAATCGAGTTATGTATAAATTTAAAGTTTTAGCTACATAACTTGATCTTATCATGATTTGTGTTCACGTAAGATCACGATTTTAGAATTAGAAAGAAAGTACAAAAATAAAAATTAAAAACTAACTAAACACCTTAAACTACAGAATTAAACTAATCGCCTCCTCGTCAACAACGCTATAAACTTGATCGTGGTTTTTTGATGTGTGTAAGTTTTAATTGATTAACCTCGATAGTCCATAAGTGCACGAGTTTTTTGGGTAGTACCTAAGGTGTCGATCCCATGAGGAGGGATAATTTAATCCTAAAATCTAAGGCCAAAATTGTAACACCCACAAACCCCCTGGGAGAATATATGGATGCCACACAAAATAGTACAAACAAACCAAAGCATTCTAAATCATCCTTAAAAGCAATTCAGGCAAACATACATTATATTTCATTACAAGTTGAGTTACAAACAAAATACATTATACATATTGTACTTATCACAAATATGTCTTAAATCCCAATCCATCCTGTATTATAGTTATTACAAACCTTCAAATAAAATACAAACTATCTCATTTATCAGATACAACTCAAAAACAAACTCCAATATACATTTTGTCAAAACAAAACTCAATCTTCTAGGCCACTACAGTTGACATTGTCCCAGTCTCAAGTCTTCTTAACAAAACCTACACGGGGCAAAACTACTATGCTAAGCATAAAGCTTAGTGGGGATAACTAAACCATACATAAACTAGAAACTGTTTAACGATCAACTAACATCATATATACTGAATCAAATTATATCATAAGAAATCATTAAAGGTTCATATTAAAGAACAATTCAAGTATAATGGATTTCAGAACATAATATGATCTATCATTAGAGAACATTTCTCACGCTAGTGCCAATCATTTAAGTATTAAAACAGATTACACAGATGTCAGAACTGATTATCAGAATAGGGTATAAACCCTTCATATCAGAATATGAATTGTATCAGAGTAGACTTTGTTTTGTATCAATTCAAAGTTTATCTTATATCAAATCGGAATTTGTTTATATCAAAACTGAACATGTAACATAATACAAAACAAGTTATACTGTTAATCTTTTTTACAGAAGTGGGTAACAGACCAGTCCAGAAGATACCATGTTTGGTATCTGAAACAAAAGAGACTTAAGTCTCTAAAACAGAAGACATAGAAGTGTCTAAAATCAGAAGACACCGGAGTGTCTAGCAGAAAAGACACCTTAGTGTCTGGTTACAGAAGGCACTTTAGTGTCTAATTATAAAAGCAACTGCTAACCCTTCTAGGCATGACTATTTAACCCCGACTAGGACTCAGTAGTTTTAAAACAAACCATTTCAAATTTTAGAATTTTATGCAAAAGAAGAAGTACAACATATGTCTTTATTCAAATGAATTTATTAATTGACATTTGATCAAACATAACATAAACTTAAAAGTACAAACATGTGCAATTATGCATTAATAGAGGTGTTGAGTCATCACACATTAAGTATATGCATACAATCAGGAAGCACTTCCAATACAGTCCCAGCTATCAAACTACTCGGACAACTGATGGTCTGGTAATGTCACAATATTATCGTAGAAATTTTCAATTCACAATCATCCATATCTAATTTGTAATACATAAGCCTTAAGAACTCATTCATTCATGATCACACCAAGCAATTCAACATTATGTTCATCATTATTAAACCATACATCCTTTATATTATCATCTCCATTAATAAAACATAACTCAATTACCTTTTACTCCATTAATCTAACATCATCTAGGTTCTTTTTTAATCCCAATTAAGTTTACATAAACCATTGTTAAAAGTATTAACCTTATACATGTCAACAATTACACAACCAAGTTTAGCATTTTCTTTTATTTTTTTCAGATTTTCTTAGGATAGGTTTCAGGTTTGATTTTTACAGCCATTTTGATATAGAAACTGAGGTTTATAGGAAATATGTTCTTCTACAAAAATGTTCCTATATGGCTTAAGTTTCTAATGAAATAAAGTTCATACAATTTGGTTCATTATTTCTAAAGTTATCCCCAAAATAGTACAGACTGTTCCCAATCAATGACAGAATCCTAAATTCAACTTTAGGCCAAATTTCAAAATCCTTTGGGATAGAACCAAAATTCCATTCCTTCATGAAAGTTGTAGGTATATATGTGTAGTTTAATAAAAATAAAATCACCCAATTTAGATATCTACAGGTCAAGTTATAACCTAAATATCGATGGCTGTTTAGTGAAATCTATTCAGTGCAACCTGTATAATTCATTCACTTCTTACACCCTCAACGCCCTTACTACAAGGTTCATCCTTTTCACTACAATTGCACCTTATTCATACCCCAGTTACACATCAATTTCATGTCCAAACCTCAATTCATCATCAAATTAATAAATATTCTATCCAATCAAACATCAAATAATTCATATGATAACATGCAATCAAGATTAGTATTTCCATACCTTCTTTAACTCAATTTCCTACTTCAATGATTAAGCCACTCTAGCCTTTCAAAAAAGTATCACAATTCCAAGATTAAGATGACTAAGAGGACAACAACATAGAAAATAACATAATCTAGCCTTCTTGATGAAGTATCATACAAATACTTCAAGTGATGATGATGATCCAAAATGTAAGCAAAAATTTCAGGAGGTGTGAGTGAGAGACTTTCAGTGGAGAGAGAACAAAATGGTGAAGAATAAGCCAAAACAGAAACTCCAGTAGAAACTCGTCTCCTTCAATGCTAGGTGTCAACAAACGGTAACAACATGTGTCTTCATGTATGTTCTTCACTTGTCTCATTTAGGAGATGCCACTCATCCACACAAAATGATGCCATTTGTCACTAAGTAATTAGTCCACTTATCTCCAAATTAAAATTAATAAACTGTATTGATATATGCTGAATTTGACAAAGTTGTCTTCATAAAAGTTGTAGCTTATTCTCTTAACTTTTTAATGGTATAAAGTTTGTAATTTTTGGACATCGAAATCAAGAGATATGATTCTTATAAGTTTGAGCGTCACATAGGGGTGCCCGATTGTGACAAATTGAACTTGCTAAAATCAATTTAAACGTGGGTTTTTAAGTACTTACAAGCCTTCTTTTCATTTAATCTCCACCCAAACCTTGTGTAATGTAACCATGACGTATGTTCCAAAACCCAAGCCCAACATTAATACCTTAATTCTTTAATGGTGACACTTATTTCCAATTCACTAAGTATGATTCATTAAACTAAAATTCAAGTCATATACAATCCTTACTCTTATCACAAATTTTTTAACACCTATCTTACATGTTCAATGTAACATTCAAACTAATGTACAATTTGGGGCCTTACAAAAATAAATCGAAGAAATTCAAAATGTAACGAAACTAAAATAGGGATTCAATTCAATCAATTCAAGAATCAATCACGAAAATATTAACAATTTAACAATTGTGACACACACTCAAAAATCAACCTAAGGAACTACCAATTGAAACAAAGGGAATTTTACCTATGTTTAACGCTAACCTAATTGATTATAAATTACTAGATTATTGGTTCTAGACGATCCTAGGGTTGATTACTCTCTCTCGAGTTATAACCATTAACCCTAATTTATAAATCTTAGTCAGATTATAGAAGTAGCAATTTCTCAATTAACAACCTATCCAAAACCCTAATTAGATCTGAAGTTGTCTAAAAAACTATCGGAAAGCTGTTGCAAGATCTCTCTTCACACGATTTATTGATTTGATTTAATTCTTGTTCTATTAAATTGCCTAACTCCCTTTAGCCCAATTTAATTATTTTTCACTCGATTCACCCTCTTGACTTATCATCGAATTATGAAATTGTAGAAATTAAATCATAATAAATCCAGCAAAACGTAAACAATCAAATTTCATTAAATTAAAGATCAAACCTCTGAGGTGAGTTTAAAATATCATCAACATCCAAAAATCCTATCATCAACTATTATTCTAATTCTATACAATAATAAAATTGAAAATAACAGGAAACACAAAATTGACAGACGACGAGAGCCAGCGACATCGAAAAACTCCTGATTTGGGAAGTATATCGAGTCAGCTTCTTATTCTCTTCTTTTTTCTTATTCTCTTTCTCTATCTCTCGATAATTCTCTCTAGGGTTTCTCTGAAAGTGGATGATGCAAAAGCTTTCTCCTCTTCTTTGGTTTATTCTTGAAATACCTTTTGTGTTCTGAGAAGCCCTAGGGTTTTTTCTAAAAGGCCCCAAAAATTCCTCGAAACTTGACATTTTAAGTGTCTATGCCTCTACCTGATGCAGGTCACAATCATGGCCCTACATGCCATGATCGTAGGCCACATCTGAGCTTTCTATCACTATGATGGCAAGTAAGCCACGATTGTAGGCCATGTCCTGGGCTTCTGTCACGATTGTGGCATATGATCATTAGCTGACTTCAATGCTTCTGCATGGGTTGCTGTTTCGGCCCGAATGTCTCTGAAACATCTTCGCCCTTCAATGTTAACCTTGAAACACTAACAAACACATCAAGGTACCTCACCAACATAATAATTAAGCTCAAAGACTTATACTGACCCATAAGACACTTAAAACATAAATAATTAACAAACTAACACAATTCTAACCTAAATACATATTAAACGATTGAATTAACCATTAAATACATATCAAACTAAGCCCTAAAACACGATGTATTTCACAATTATTATATGTGAAATTTGTACAGTGGTAGGACTTCCTAATGATATGTGTCTAACCTTGCAAGAGATTTCAACAGAATAAGTGATTGTTTTTGGAAGCTTTCTGGGCCAACCACAAAGGAAGTATGATCCTAACTACACCTATACATATAACTCAGGATGGAAGAATCCTCCATTCAATAATTATGAGCTGTAAGGACAATAATAAGGCTCCTACTAAACCTTATCAAAGACAAGGTTAACCATCAAGCTCTGGACCTTCACTGAAAGAAATGATGAAAACATTTCAACAACAAACGAGAGCTAGCATTCATAATTTGGAGAATCAACTGAGTCATATAGCTACTGTGGTAAGTTGATTAGAAAATCAGAATATAGGTAATCTTCCTTCTCAAACTGTTATGAACCCAAAAGAGAATGCAAGCGCTATCACCTTGAGAAGTGGTAAAGAAATAGAGGCACCACACAAGACTCCTATCATCAGCGATGAGGAAGAATATGAAAAAGAACTTGGAGTGCCTCCAAAAGAAACAAAAACAGGAACTTAATTAAATTCTAAATCTCTTGTTGTTAAAAATTTTGTTAACACTTTACCTCTTTTTCCTAGTAGATTTGCTAAATCGAAGAAAGAAGAACAAGGTAGGGAGATTTTGGAGATGTTCAAAAAGATAGAGGTGAACATAACTCTAATTGATGTCATTAAGCAAGTTCCTTGATATGCCAAATTTCTCATGGAGTTATGCACGTATAGGAAAAAATTGAGGGGAGATGAGAAAGTAAGTGTGGGGAATTATTTATAGAAAGTTTCCCTAAAAGTGGAAGGATCCAAGTACGTTCATAATTACTTGCAAAATTGGTGATACCAGATTCAAAAAGGCAATGTTAGATCTAAGAGCTTCAATAAATTTCATACCATATTCTACTTATACTTCATTGAATTTAAGATCGTTGAAAGAAACACGTGGTATAATTCAATTAGCTAATTGATCTAATTGTTAATTGCAAAAACAAACTACTTATTTTACGCTAAAAACTGCAAATATACGGGTTGTTACTTGTAGTAAAAAGCAGATATCATCCCACAGAGATTGTTCTTGGACACCACTTAATTCAAGTTGCGCTTTGTATAATACTCTAATTCAAATAATAGACTAAAAAATAAACTAAATAAAACAAATTAGCAATGAACGAATAATGTAACAATCGAAATCCATCAAGAGAATTAATCAAGTTATGAGGAAAAGGATTTTATCTGTCATTAATGTTAATCTAGCATGTGTTTATGGGGTGTCGGTTTTAGACAATCACAGGGCTGATTACTCTCTCTCGAGTTATAAACATTCCCTAATTTGTAAACCCTAATCGAATTATGGACTTGCAATCTCTCAATTCACAAATTACCCACAATTCTAATTAGTTCTAAAGCTCTCTAATAAACAATCGAGTCACGCACTGGATCTCTCTATATGAAATTACTGACTAGATTGATTAAGTGGTCAATTAGATTGCCTAACTCTCATTAATCTGATCCAATCATTTTTATCTAGCTCAACCTCTCAGTTTGTTACCGAAACATGTAAATATATTAATCAATAACAACACCTAAACCAAATAAACACAATTCAACTCGATTAACATTAAATATAAGCGAAATCCCAAAGGAAAATTTAAAATGTTGTTAAAAACTCGAAATCCATAACTATAAAACCCATCCCAACCTTACACATTAAATGAATAAAAAGAGAAATGGGAAGGAAATGAAACTTAGGTTGGATGATTCAGGAAAGCAGCGGTGTCGAGAGATCACCTAATCCGGGAAGCTTTAGTATCAGAACCCTCCTCTTCTTCCTCCTTTTCTTTTCTCTCTCTCTTCTTTCTCTCTTTATTTATGGTTTCTAAATGTAGACTGATTGTAGAAGTCTTTCTAGAGTTACCTCATAATGATTTTATAGTCTTTTCTAATCAATGTAACCTAGTGTCTTTCTGGGGTCCTAAATGTCCCTTAAAAACTCAAATCCGGAAGCAACCTCACATCTGTCTATGTGTAGGCCATGATTGTATGCTCTCTATCACAGTCATGGCTAACTCACCACGATTGTGGTCTTGTACCTGAGCTTTTGTCACTTGATGCTTCCGTCACGATCGTGGGCCTGTGTTTTAGTTTGGGCTCCCTCTGAAACTCCTTCGAATGCCTTGAAATAATAACAAACTCATCATGAAACCTTACATATATAAAATTGAAGCTCAAAAACATGTTCTCACTCAACACTTAAAACACAAATATTTATGAACTAACATAATTTCTTCACCTAAACACACATTAAACAATCAAATTCATCACTAAACACACATCAACTTATCTATAAAAATATAATGCAATCTACACCTATCAAAATCCCCAAACTAAAACTTTTTCCTATCCTTAAGCAAAGACCAAATGCATCCAATAAAATTCTATCACTTCATTTTCACAAAGATTAAAGCATGCATTCCCTTAAAACTCAAGTGTCAAGCTACGACACACATCATGACTAATTTTCATTAGTGCACATATGCAAACTCAACCCATGAAACCATCACTCAAAAATAAGTATAAACTCAAAATGGACTTCCTTACGAATTTCACTCATTTCTTTTAAGTGTTTGATGGTTAGTGTTTCGCTCAAACTTCCTTAAGAAACCACACTATCATAGGCTTGCTAATACACTAATTCTCCTTCACAATGATTACATGCTAAGATCGATCGAAAAGACTGTGTTTCAGGTTGTAATATGGCTAGGTTAAGGTGGGTCAAACAGGTTTTAGGGCTTTATCATAAGCAGTTGTAAACTACTAAGTGTACAAAGGGATGAAAAAGATAAACTTCTGAGAAATGCAAATGGATATGACTACTATTCTGCACTTATTGAAGCTATTACATGTTATTCCTTTTTCTTTCCTTTTTTTCCTTTTTTTATTTTTTTTAATATAGAAACAATAAACAGGAAACAACAACTATATGCAATGTGCTCTTAACAGTAAAAGTAATAAAATATGCTCAAAACATCTCAAAAAAAGGAAAAGAAAATATTAGAACCAAAAGATTCCAAACTAAAGTATTACTTAGCAGTCTATTAACTTGTGATTGGGCAAGCTGGTTTGTGGGTTTTAAAATTAGGTGATTTCAAGAAATAAAAGGTTAAAGGCTCATTGGAGCTAGCAAGGGATACTAAAAGGGTAGGACATTTAAGACAAAGGTTAAAGCATGAAGGCCTTAATCATTTCTATCTAGCATGCATCTAGTATATTTAAATCGACTCAAAGCGAGTTCCGAAGGTAATTACCTAAGGAAGCATCACACAAACAAGGAAATGAAATGACTATAGAATGAAGTCATAAAGGCTCAAATGAAAATCCATTATGCTTCTATATATTACCTCATTATTTAAGTGTCAAGTTTTGAATAAGCTTATGCAACCAACTACTTTCATCACTCCACATGGTTCACTCTCCACTAAAGTAGGCTAATTTAAGTTCACGCATGTGTTGGGCCCCCGCCCCTTATGAGACACGTGGCCGACGTCCTAAGTGACATCTAGACGCACATCACACAAGAGTGGAGTGCCCTCACCAGGACAAACCTTAACTTGAAACTTCATCTTGTTCACTTCTTACCATCTTGACTTGTATTATAGCCTAAATCCTTAACTGTTTCTTGATCCTTAATAAGTGAATTCTGGATTTAATTCCAAGTAAGTAACTGTTCAATCATACTGACTTAACTTCTTCTTGCATCGTC
>JANQAP020795610.1:0-12253 GCA_026874005.2 Erythroxylum coriaceum | reverse complement strand
TGTATTGTTTCAAATGTTATTAAGATAATTGCTTTATGTTGTTGATGTTTTAGTTATGTTAATTAAGCATAGTTTTATTGTTCACCAAAATTTAATTTTATTTTGCAATTACAATTATACTTTATGTTCTTAATTCGTTTTACTCGGGTTCATTATAATGACACCTGGGTGAATCAAAGGAAAGAGTGTGGTTACGGCAGATGAAGTTTTTCCCACAGAACAACCGACAATTCCATCATCAAATGAGGGAAGTCAGCAACAAAAACCTTTGCCAACATCGTCTGGTAATCATAAGGGATCTTCAGGTATGTTTTTAATAACTAACATATTTACATTTATGCTCTGATTACATGTTTAGTGTGTTTTTATCATTATGTATTTTTTCAAGTTCTAATACTGGCCTCAAAAAACGAGGTAGAGGTAAGACAAAAGGAGTTGAGTTGCAACGGATGAATGTTGCAATGAATTCTAAGTTGTTAATGACGATTGACCCGAAGCAAGGGCGCCCAGTGGATAAGAACCAAGCTGCAAAACTGGCTAGTGAGTTAGGTGTCGTTGTTCAGAATGAGTTGCCTTGCCTTCAGCATGTTAGGTAGTTGAAAGAAGACAACTTGTTGCAAAATACTTTGGATAAAGTTTCGGTAATATTTCAATTCATTTCATTATATGTATTGCAATTTTACTTAACTATATTAATAACTTATCTAATACGTGTTTTTACAGATGAAGTTCAATATCGTTGATATCAACACACCTGAGGTTTCAAGCAGTGTTAGTTCATTGTTGAAACAAAGGGTGAAACATCACCGATATCGAATTCATAAATATTATCATTCTTTTCCTTTCGATGAGGAGGCAAGGAGACATATGTCGAAACGGGAGACTGAAAAAAATTAGAATAAATTATGTGATTATTGGGCTTCAGCGAAAGTTCAGATTTGTTATTGTCCTCAGGTGTATTTCTTTCTATTAATTATGTTTATAGATCTCATAACAACTTCTCTTAATTTAGGAAAAGTGTTTTAAAGCTAAGGCCAACAGAGCCTTAATGAAGACTCCTCATAACACCGGCTCTAAGTTATTTGTCGTTGTCTGACAAGAAATAGTAAGTGTAACGTTTTTAATTTATTTTTTTATTTTTAATACAATAAATTCTAATGATTTATAATTTTTTAAATTCATATTATAGAGTCAAACAGAACTCCAAGGGTAAGAGTGTGATAGGATCACACTGTACAAGCACACACACTACAAGGAAGGTCAAAGTTGGACGTCTAAAGACGCACAAAGTAATTATGTAAGTACAAATAAATTAATATTACAATTTATTTTTTCATATAATATTAACTAATAATTTTTTAGTTAACTCGTTTTTCTACTTGATATTGTAGGACAAGATGCAGGAGTTGTTGCCGACGTTATTGGCTAAGGGAAATCAGCCCAATGTCGATGACATTTGCAACAATGTCCTTGGTACACGATCGGGCTATATCAAGGGTCTTGAGTATGGCCCTAAGTCTGTTGGTGCCTTTTTGTCCCGACCAGTATTGTTGACGGCGCTTCAAGAGGAGAACAAGACACTAAAGACTAAGCTAGATCGTAATATTGAAGAAGTTAATAAGCTTAAAAAATTGGTTAAACAAATGTTAAGTTCTGCATATGTTAGTACTCATGACTCGGATGAAGACTCTTAGTTTGTAAATGATATGTAAATATTTTTTTATATAAATTGCATTCCATTTTATACTTTATCTTATTTCAATTTATTATTATTTTAAAATTATGTCACTAACATTAATTATAAAATGAATAATATTAATATTTAAAAATGTCTTAAAATTGTAATAAATTTGTTTTTTACATTTATAATAATAATTAAATTTAATATTAAATTTTCCCACTAAATGATATTAGCTACCAAAACAAATTCGCCACAAAAGTCCTAAAAATTGGAAAATTTTAAATTAATTCATTTTTAACAATTATAATAATTATTAATTCAAAATTAACTTTTGCCACTAAATACTATTAGCTACCAAAAAATTTCGTCACAAAAGCTCATTAGCTACGTATATAGACCGTTGCTAAAAGTCTTTGGCTACAACAACATAATAGTAGTGAACAGTATTTTGCTACTAAAAACAAAATCGTCACAAAAATCTATTAGCTATCAAAACTAATTCGTCACAAAAATTTTTTACTTACGTTTACGGAACGTCTCTAAAAATATTTCTGTGCAACAGAAACTTAGTAGCTAAAAGTATTCTGCTACTAAAATTAAGTCATCAATAAAAACAGTTACCTACGAATATCCTTTCGTCACTAAAAATTTTTATCTACGAAAAGTAAACGTCGCACATAGTTATGCACGATGTTTTACAATATCGTCAGTTATACTTATTACCAACGAACTCTCTTTGTCAAAAAAATGTTTTAGCGACGACTTTATGAAAATGTCGTGGATATTGTTTTGCTACTAGGATTCAGCGACGATTTGGACGAAGATATATTTTCATCGCACATGAGTATTTAAGACAATTTTTTTGTTATTTAACAACGTTAAATTTCGTCGCTAAATGTCCTGTTTGTTGTAGTGTGTTTATGGAAAATGTCATTGTGATGATTATATAAATGATTCTTTGAATTAAGATCTACAAAATTATTTTGTATAAGGATTGCTATATTTTGATACTAATTGTGACTTGTTCTAGTCAATAATAGCCTAGTCGGTAGTCGTAGAAAATAGAATGAACTATATAGAGGTAGTTGAATGATCAAGATAAGATCATCGCCCTAAAATAATTAGAGAGAATGTTTCATTGTCTCGATTAGTATTGATTTGAGAAATCCTTAGACAAGGTAGAATGATGCTTTGTAAATAGTTTACAAATGTCATTGATTGGACTAATTACTGGTGATGGAGAACTAATAAGATTGGACTTAAATAGAGTAGACATTAATTCAATGCTTTATTTATAATCAAAACATTGTGTGATGAAAGAATTGAATTATACAAAAAAATCATGTACAGAAAGGTTAATCAAAATCATTTTGACACTCTTAAATATTTGGGTGGTCATGATACATTGCAAGACGCCAATCTTGATATATATATATATATATTATTTAACTATAAAATTAAAGATAAATTAAAAGGGTTTAATTTATATAATCCTAAATATAATTTATATCTACTGCCAATATATTTGACAATTTAATAGGTTACAAACGAAGTACGGATTAAAGAGAGAAAAGATATTTTATTTACGTTGAACTTGATTATAAAGCTTAAAACTTATAATTAAATTATATTAATCATTATTTATTAAATATAATATATTTAATAAATAATGATTAATATAAGATATTGAATCTTATTTTTATATAACTGGTTAAGTAGAATTATTTATAATTCTAATTAAAGATTAATTGATATTAAAACTAATTTCAATTAAATTACTATAATGCTCAAAAATTTATTATAATAGGCTTAATATCTAAGAAAGCTATCATCCCTTACTTACCCCTCTATGTAATAGTAGGGAGTTCACTTAATTAGTAATTATGCTGCTGCGTGCGAGATCGATCCTGCCCTAATATAAACCTTACAATCAAATTAGATTTGATTAAATGATCAAATTAACAAATAATTACGGTAAGACTGTAATATAGAAACCCAAAAGACAAATATGAAATGCTAAAAGTTAACATACACCCAAAATCTAGAAAACTTAGGTTGAAATCCACCAATAGAAATAAAGTATGATGTATTGCTGCTAGTTTACAAGACTCCAAAATCTAGAAATTAAATGTTTCTAGCAGTCTTAAGGGTACAAAGCACGTTCACTGGTTTTGGTGGTCGAGTTTTTCGTTGTTTTTGAGTTGCCACTATAATGTGCTATGGAATAAGCCATCGGTGTGGTTGAATTGCTAGAAACTGTGGTGGAATAAGGCGCCAAGAAACTATAGCAACCGGCGACAGCAATAGCTAGAACTAAGAGGTAAAGTGGCAGCCGTAGCAAGCTGCTGTTGCTTCATGTGAAACAAAGTGGAGCAATTCCATGAGATGGGCTCGTTAGCGGCAATAATATGGAGGCATGCGTGAAGCAATTGTGTGTTGCCGACAAGCAGACGCAGTTGTGAGGCACGATGATGCATGATGAACAGCGACAAACATATAACTACAACATCTATTGGCGGGAGGAGATGCCAGAAGCTGACATTTGTGGTAGACTGGAGTGCAGCTGAACATCCAGCGGCGGCAGCAGCCGTTAACCTTGGGTGGCTAGGGTTTCTGAAAAGATGAAGATGGGTTGTTTGGAAACATCAATGAAACTATTCTAGGTTTAGAATGGTTAGTGTTTAGATATAAGGTTTAGAGTTGTTATAAGAATAAAGTACTTTAAACTTAGAATAAGGCATGTTTTAGTATAAGGATAAGCCTATTCTGATGTTATAAGAAATAAGTCGTGTTTGGTTATACGATTAAAGTAATATAAACTCTAGCAAAGTTATCCTTTCTTTTTTTTAAAAAGAGCAAAGTTATTCTTAGTTTGGACTAAAGTATTTCAAAACATATTTTCAAACAAAATTTAAATTAATTTAAAATTCAAAATTAAATTCCAAAATTAAAGCAATTATGTTTTAATTTGATTAAGATTTGAATTGATTTTTAATTCATTTTAAGGAAGTAGTTTCTAAAATTGGAATTAACTAGTTTCAATTACATTGAAATTAATTAATTAGACTCTTTAAAATTAAAAAAAGTATTTTCGCAAGTAATTAAGAAAGATATTTCTTAATTAAATTTAGCTATTTCAATTTGTTTTAGATAAATTAAAGTTATGATTTTATTTGTTTAAAAAATTGTTATTCTATTTATTTAGAAATTGTTTCTTTATTTATGAATAATAAGTTTCTTAATTTATTAGAAAAAGGAATTTTTCTTGATTAAATTTGAAAAGCTATTTTCATTTGTTAATTGAGAAAATATGCATTCTTTAATATAATTTAAAATTAGTATTCTAATTTATTAAGGAAATTTTTAATTAATTAAAAATTTCATCTCTAAATAAATAATATAAAGACTTTCTTAATTATTTACGTGTTTTATTAAATTGTGATAGTGGTTTCCTTTAATATTAGAAAAAGTTTTTTAATTAAGAAAAAATAATTTCTAATTACATTAGAAATATTTTTCTAATTGAATTAGAATTCCTTACTTGTCGAATTTTAAAAAGGAGTCTTTCTAAATTATAGTAAGTAAGAAGTATAATGTATTGAAAATTATTTTCAATTAAATTTTATTAAAGTAGTCAACATAATTGGAAATAGTTTCCAATTAAAAGTTGAAAATTGTTTTCAAATCAAATTAATTTTTTTTGGAATAGGAACTTAGTCTATTTAAAATCGATGAGTTTAATCTAATTTAATTTTTCCAAAGAGTTGGAAAAATGTTATTTTAGATTAAGAATATCATTAACTAAAATCAAACGAAACTTGATATTTTATACATATAATTTGCTTATGACACTACAAGAAAATCGTGAATTAGCAACGGACATTTACCGATGGACGAAAAACTGTAGCTATTTATTGACGGAAACAACAAACCGTCGGTAAATGTATTGTATTGTTCATATATAGTGATGGCGATATATTACCATCGGCAATACTGGAGGGAATGAATTTCGCGCAAAATTTCCGACGACATATAGCGACGACACACATACATATATATATATATACATATGTATATATTGGATGCAAATTAAATTGCATGTTTTATATATATGATATTATTACATTTAATTTTTGTTTGAAGAGACTATTTGAAAGTAAATCCCTTGATAAAATATTAAGTGTAAGTTAAGAACAGGATTGTTGCCTTCCATTATTTAAGAATAAAGCTAGAGTTTTGTTTATTATAAGGTTATTAAGTAACTCAAGGCCCCTTTAACCCGAATATGTTTTATCTTAAATTAATGTGTCTTACTTAGCTAAATTTGTATGATTTAGATGAGTTAAGAATTTAAAGGTAAGGTTAGGAATAACATATGAGATGTGATTGATAAAGATTTTATCTACCTAATTTTAGTTTGTTTGTTAAGTGGCTGAAGATCAAATAAATTTGAAGGGGATCCTAGGCCATTATAAAGATTAAAGTAATTTTTTTCGAATAGTAGTGAAGACTATTATTTCAAATAAAATTATGGAAGTGACCAAATATACGATAAAAGTCCTAATCTTATTTGGTAGTTATGACATATAATCAATTACTTACTTTCTTATTTTTATATTTTATTCTAAGTAGAATTTACCTTGTGTAGTATATTTGGTATTAAGTGAACTTAATTTCTTGGATATAGGTTAAGTTTGAGAAGAGTCTCAAAGACAAATAGAAGACTTGTATGTTTATTATATAATATCACTATAATTCTTGTTAAGGATTGGTGACAAAGTTTTAGAGATAAGTCAAAATCATTTGGAGGAAAGAATGTATTGACATTTTGAGTTGAATATTATAAACTTTTGTGACAATATGTAAGATGTATATCAACACCATGAAGATGCAAATAGTTATATGAATTATTGTTGAAAGATATAGTACCTTGATGGAATTGTTAGCTTGCTAAAAGCATAAAAATGGACATCAATTAATGCTTGCTATAGTATGGTAATAGTTTCTATAAGAAGAAAATGATTGCATGATTTTTCTTGCCTATATGTTATATGATAAGAGATTATATGTATTTCTAGTTCAAACTTTTGAATATTTGATGTTGAATTTGGATTCAACGTTATTACAATGCTTAAGGCATGATAAGAAATACAATTTTAATTGAAAGTAGTTAACCCAAGTTTATACAAATAGTTTGTATATGTTGGATCAAAAGAGACTTATACTTATGTTCTAAGAAGACAAAGTTAGATAATTGAAACTATCATTTTATGCCATATTGGTTAAATCAATATGATGAGAATTACAAAGTTATATACAAGGATATATGTATCCTTTTGATTATGAATCACATGAAACTTGTGAAACTTGTTGAGTTGAAGAATAACCAAATCAACCTGTGGTGAAAGGAGGATGATGATGATAATGAATTGTTAAATCAATATATGTGATGTATTGGATGGAATAATAATTCATAAAAAGATGATTCTTATATTTCATTAGAAATTATAATGATTTTATGTGATATATTCATATGTATTAAATGAAATATTAATTTAAAATTTTGAACAGTTCAAAGTGTTTAAATCTAAGTAGAAATTAAACATGAAGAACACTAAAGAACTTCGATGAGATTGTTGTGGTGACATTTAATTTTTTTCAGTTATCTATAGGGAGTGAGATTCTCTGGTGAATACCTTCAAAATAAAATTCCATAAGAGTATGAATTTATGTAAGGAGGAAAATATAATATGAGATATTGTATGGTGTAATATTTATTTCTTCTATGGTTATACCTAGTACAATAACTTGCCTTTAGGAGTTCCAATTAAATCAATTAGCAAGAGTTCATATTAGATATAAAATGCTAAGTCTTTGAAAAATTCAAATTTAATTATTTAGGGATGTGATGCTTAGTTGAAGCATATATTACACATTAATTTTAGAAATAAATTAGATAATAAAAGGTTAGGAGATGTGCAAAAGGTTGGATATATTCTTACAAACTCATTGAACAAATTATTTGTTTCAATGACTAGTTATAAAAGAAGGGTCCTCAAGATAAGTAGTAGGAGTAAGATGAAATTTTGAAAGATTAAACTCTTATAACAACACATCCAATTGGAACTAGTGCCTTTTTTAATACATTTGATGTACCCTCAAGATAATGTAATAAATATACATTGAAATACTCACTTTCATAATGAATTCAAATCGTTTATTTTAGAGATGCTTATGTCATGTCTACAATAAGGGTAGTAGGAGTATAGTAGTCCTCTTTAGTGGTAGTATATAAAGATAAATTACTCATAGAGAACAGTAATACATATTTTCAATTATTAAAAATATAATTATCTAAGAACAACTCTTATTGGAATTTGTTTACCTATTCTAGTCCAACTACAAAGATAACGTACTCTAGGTGTTTAGTATTTGAGATTTTTGATACTTATGAAGTATTAAAGATATCCATTATTCTATGTATGAGTTGATATTTGAGTTTAAGGTTATAAGGATATTAATTTTAGAAATAAATCCTAATTAAGGTATATTTTACTTAGAACAATATTATTTTGAGATTGGAAAGCTCCAATGTAAAAATGGTTGTTAATTAAGCCATAATAAAAATTTCATTTAGTGGAAATGATTCATTAGATCAATAAATTCTTTAATGAACTAGTTATAGTTCTTTATATTATTCAAGACAGTAGAACATTATAGTCATCAAACATTCGAAAGGAGCTAAGGTCTATTCAAAGGTCCAAGTATGTATTTAGGCAATTTCCTTTAATTATGGTGATAATTAAGATGAAAAATTGTAAAATTTAAGCAAGTGTATACCATAGAGAATCTCATAGAATTCTCTCACTAAATCACTATCCCAGTAGTAGCATGATCGTTATATGATGATATAGTATAAGATAATTAAACAATTGGCTTAATGCAAGTGGGATTGTTGGTTTATGTCCTATAGTAAATCGATTAATGTTAGTTTAATGACATAATTATTTAAAGACATTCTTTATCTTATACTTATTTAGATGTATATGGTAAAGTCTATGGGATAATTATAGATTATAAATAAAATTATGATGAGATTATAATTATGAGATTCATATTACATTTAGATATTATTCCTAAATTGTTTTTAACCGTTGTTCTATTAAGACAAGACATTAATAGAATGTAAAAAGATTAGGACATAATATATTTTTTCCTTATGAAGGAAGTAGTCAATCTCACAAGCTAATGTATATACATACTTGAATAAACATGTGACAAAACAAGTTTAATGAACTAAACCTACATGAGAAATTACATTTGGAACATTACTTGTATATCTATGAAAATTCTCATTGTGATGATTGTATAAGTGATCCTTTGACTTGGAAACTACAAAGGTATCTTGTATAGGGATTGCTATGTTTTGATACTATTTGTAACCTATTCTAGTTAATGATAGCTTAGTTGGTAGTCATTAGATAAGTCATGAACTACATGGAGGTAACTAAGTGATCGGTACTTGATTCATCATCCTAAAGTAATTAGTTAAAATGTTCAATCGTTCTCGATTAGTATTAATTCAAGAAATCTTTGGCTGAGGTAGATTGAGGCTTTGTAAATAATTTATAACTGTCATTAATTAAATCAATTGCTAATGATGGAGAACTAATATGATTGGAATCAAATAGAGTAGACATTAATTTCAAACTCTATGTCAAATTAGAACATTGTATGGTGAAAGGATTAAATTATATGAAAAAATCTTGCACGAAAAGGATAGTTAAAACCACTAACATTCCTAAATATTTGAGTGGTCTTGATGCTTTGTTAGACGTCAATTTTGATCTATGGATATAAATTGTTGAATTAGAGAAATAAAGACAAATTAAACGAATTTAATTTATCCATTCTTAAATACAATTTAGGGTTATAATTTATATCCACTGGCAACATATTTGAGTAATGGGTCACACACAAAAATGGATTTAAGAGAGAAAAGATATTTTATTTACGTTATACTTGATAGTAAAGTTTAAAAATTTTATGATTAAATAAAAAATATTTAATAAATAAGGTTTAATATAAGATGTTGTATCTTATTTAGGCATAACTGATATTTAATTAGAATTATTTGTAATTTAAGTTAAAGTTTGATAAATTGGAACTAATTTCAATTAAATTATTATAATGTTCAAAACCTATTATAAATAGGCTTAAGCTGTAAGAAAGCTAGCACTCCTTGCCTAACCCTCTCTGTAATAGTTACAGATTTCTCTCATCGCATTCTATGGAAACCATTAAAGGCCGGACATTTGTATAGCTAGAAGGGTTAAGATGAGCTAGTCTTAGAAACAATTTGAGGGGTACGATAAGAAAATGATCAAGTTTCAGAATAAGGTATGAATTACGACTTATACTTTATTATGTTTTAATGTTAATCATGTTATAGAATTTAAGTGATCTTGGCTTTCAAAAAATTAAATACAAAAAAGTTTAGTAATTATTTTGCTACGTGCAGGATCAATTACCACCCTAATTTTCCCAAAAATGACTTCCATTAGATAAAAAAAGGGAATAATTCCTTTATTTGATAATTAATAGCTAATAAAATGGCTTGAATAGGAAAAAATTCTTTATCTAGAATTTTTACTCTAGTTATAAACTCATTAAATAGGTTTTTATGTTTTTATTATCAAAATTTCTATGATTATAAAAGTCGTCAGAGGAGAATTTTTTTTGTTTTGAATGGGGAATTTTTTATCAATTTAAAAAAAGTTGATAAACTGGCTGGACAGAGGTAAGTTTTGTTTAATTAAATACTTTTTTCTTATAATAAAAAATTATCATTGATAATAAAATAATATTTGGAATAATTAGCGTGACTAATTTATTTTAAGGATCAGGATTTCGAAAGTTGTCTAAAAAAGTACACCATTTTTTTTTTAAATTTTATGAGAATGCAACATGAAAACTTAGTATATACAGAAAGTCTAAAAAGCGCTCTAATAGGCTTACTAATTTTTTCTTTTAAATTTTCACTTTTAATAAGTGATTGTAATTGTTAGAAGTGGCCTAACTTCTTTTTTATTTTTTTTATGCTGAACAGGTGAAATTTTAGAAACATGTAATTGGAGAATAGAAAATTTGTCTCTCAAAATAAGTGACGGATTAATTTCATGGGTACTTAAACAAAATTAAGGAATTCATCACAAGGAATCTTAAACTTAAAAATTTACAATTATAACAAAATCAAAAAGGATATCATCATAAATATTGATTGGAATTATTATCAGTATTGTTTGATCTCCTTCTATGTTTTAAATTATAATTATTGGTACTCTTTTTAAGGATTTAGAAAACTAGAAAGGACAAAGTTTCATAATTTGTTTATAAAATAAATTTGAAAATTTCACTATAGAATATAATTGTTTGATAAGAGAGAAAATTAAAAGCTTCACCTGATGAAATTATAGTATAGTTTTTAATCTTATCATTTAAGTAGAAATTCAAAACTAGAAAAATATACATGAACATGTGATATGACACAATTATGTATTATTAGCTAGATTTTACCTTTCTATATGCTACATATAGTAACACATATGTTGATCTCAAATTTGCTAAATGAGTTTGACTAATTAATTGCTAGTAGCATTTAATTGTTCACAATCTTGCATGTATGTTTCATTGATCTAATACTTAAAGGGGTTGAAATTTTAAAATGAGGTGGAGATAAAAAGAAAGAGTAGAAGGCACGTTGGTGTACAAATTCGTATACATAAATATGTATATAGGTTATATTTTATGTTTTCGTTATTAAGGAGAGTAATTAGGATAATTAATTAGAACAAATTAACTATTTAAATGAGAGAAGAGACAATTCCTAATTTACATCCTACCGTAATTACACAATAAATCTCTACACTCAAACACTGTAATTCAAATATGTTAAACCATCAATAATACCAAACTCTATTGCATCTTTTGAAATGAAAAAGGTTTAGGCACTCGTCTGGATAAGAAGCAATATGTAGTGAAATATGATAATGTATAACTGTAGCGCCCCCTTACCGCAGGGTACACACCGGGATGCCCGGAGGTTATTCCGATATATATTCTACGATAAGGGTGAGCCACGTTCGATCGCTACAGTCACTTCACAAGGTATCATATCATTACTCACTTATAAAGCATCATAAGAAAATCACAATAATTTAAAACCAACTTTTCCTCATTTCATTTCACAAAACCGAAAGTCTACATTGTATCTTTCAACACTTACTACATGCACATCATCAAAACCTAGTACAAAAGTACTACATGAAAGAGGAAAATACACATAGTCTATTCGATCTGCCCAAAATCCCAGCTGACCGACCTTTGAGCCATAACTTCTCTTGCGAAAATCGCGTAGAGCCTCTCACTTTATAGCTTCGTCTCTCGATCCTGAAAAGACCACGTTACAATTGTGATGAGTTTTGCGAACTCAATTAGATAACCATCATCGATGGTTCACTCAATTCATGCATCATATTATTTCACATAACATATAATCACATTGGATCACAT
>JANQAP020795549.1:0-12258 GCA_026874005.2 Erythroxylum coriaceum | reverse complement strand
TCTCCTGAACTTCAGAGGCAACATGAGAACATGAATGCACCTACTATGATATGGCATTTTAAGGAATTATTGGTGCATAAAGTAGGGTGGAGAGATATCAAATCTCTAAGGCATTATTTCAATGCAAGATGACAGAAGGATCTTCAGTTAACCTTCATGTGCTGAAGATGATTGAGTATATTAAAAAATTGGCCTAATTAGGTTTTGTCATGGACCATGAGTTAAGTGTTGATCTGATGTTGTAGTCTCTAAGTTCGAGCTTTTCACAATTCGTCATGAACTTCAACATGAACTAGAAGGACATGATATCGCCGGAACTGTTAAACTTGCTCAAGACTGCGGAAGGGTGCCTTAACAAGGAACCCAGTCTATACTTGTTGTCGGTTCTTCTAAAAGCAAGAAAAAGGGCTTTAAGAAGAATAATAACAAGAAATAGAAGGCTTTTACTAATTTAGTAGAGGCTAAAGGAGTTATCAAGAAAAATAGCAATGACAAGGGCATATGTTTTCATTGCGAAGTTAACGGACATTGGAAGAGGAACTGCTCATCTTATCTTGCTAGCCTGAAAGATAAGAAGCTTAAGGAAGTTGTCTCTTCAGGTATGTTTATGATTGAGATCAATCTTTCTACTTCTGTTCCACATTCTTAGGTATTGGATACTGGTTATGGTTGTCACATATATAATAACATATAGATGTTAACAAGGAGTAGATCATTGAAAAAAGGTGAAGTGGACCTGTGAGTTGGCAACGGAGCAAGTTGTTGTATTAGCTATAAGAACTTGTAGTTTAACTTTTCCTTCTAGCTTTGTATTAGAACTTGATAATTGTTATTATGTTACTGTTATTACAATAAACATAATTTCTATTTCTTATTTGGAATTGAATGGATTTGTCTTTGTAATTAAGGAAAACAATTGTTCTTTTTATAAAAATGATGTTTATTATGGATCTGGATTACTTAGAAATAGTTTATATGAATTAGATCTTGAAAGGCTAATTCTTAACATAAATAGTAAGAAAAGAAAATTTGGTTACTTTATATTATTTATGGCATTTTAGGTTAGGTCATATCATTGAAACTAGAACCACAAAATTACATAAACAAGGATACTTTGATCCTTTTGATTATGAATCATATAAAATTTGTGAATCTTATTTATTAGGAAAGATGACGAAACTACCCTTTAAGGGAAAGGGACAATGTGCTAGGGAGTTACTAGAATTAATACATTCAGATGTATATGGGCCTATGTCCACTAATGCTAGAGGTGGATTCTTATATTTCATTAGTTCACAGATGACCATTCTAGATATGATTATGTGTACTTGATGAAACAAAAGTCTGAATCATTCGAAAAGTTCAAAAAATTTAGACTAGAGGTAGAGAAACAAACTGGCAAAAGCATTAAGACACTTAGATCAGATTAAGGTCGTGAATACTTGACCATGAGTTTCTTGGTTACTTAAAAGAGAATGGGATTCTCTCACAATGGTCTCCTCTTACAACTGCACAACATAATGGAGTTTTTGAGAGGAGAAATCATACACTATTAGATATGGTACGTTCCATGATGAGTCATGCAGTCCTTCCTATGTCCTTTAGGGGATACGCAATTGAGACCATTCTAATTAGAGTTCCATCTAAATCTGTTGATAAGTCACCATATGAGATATGGACTGGTAGAAGACCTAGATTATCACATTTAAAGATTTAGGGATATGAAGCTTATGTGAAGCATGCTATATCTGATAAGCTTCAAGTTAAATAAGATAAATGTAAATTTGTGGGGTATCCAAAACAGAATATTGGTTATCAATTTTATCATCCTATTGAGCAAAAGGTGTTTGTCTCAAGACATGCTACATTCTTAGAAATAGAATTTATTTTCAAAGGAAGTAGTGGGAGTGAGGTTAAACTTAGAGAAGTTCAAGAACCACAAATTCACATCGAAATGGAACAAAAACCTCAAGTTGATACATATGATGTACAACCGAGAGTTCAAAAAACACTTAGCCCTCGACGAACTAGTAGGATACGTCTTCCTCTCACTAAATTAGATCTACATATTGAGCAGGGAAAGGGTAATGTATCACTTATACATGATGAGCCTACTACTTTTAAAGAAACAATGTCTGATAATGATTCTTTAAAATGTCAAAAAGCCATGAGATTTGAAATAGAATCCATGTACACTAACTAAGTATAGACTTTGGTTGATACACCAACTGGTATTGAACTTATTAGATGCAAGTGGGTTTTTAATGGAAAAACTGACATTGATAGTAATGTACATACGTACAAGGCAAGGTTAGTAACTAAAGATTATAAACAAAAACAAGGAGTTGATTTTGATGAAACCTTTTTGCCAGTAGCTATGCTAAAATCCATCAGGATCTTGTTAGCCATAGTAGCATATCATGATTACGAAATCTGACAGATGGATGTCAAAACTACATTTCTTAATGGGAATTTACAAGAAGATGTGTATATGATACAACCTGAAGGTTTTGAATCCAAAAGGTTTCTTAATTAAGTATGCAAGTTGCAAAGGTCCATTATGGACTTAAACAAGTGTCACGGAGTTTGAACATCCGTTTTGATGAGACAATCAAAGAGTTTAATTTTATAAAAAATGTGGATGAACCATGTGTCTATAAGAAGGTTAGCTGGAGTGCATTCATTTTCTTGGTACTATATGTAGATGACATATTGCTAATTGGAAACGATATACCTATGCTACAGCCTGTAAAGATTTGGTTATTCAAGAACTTCTTTATGAAAGAGATGGGAGAAGTAGCCTATATTTTGGGAATAAAGATCTATAAAGATAGATCAAAAAGGTTGCTTGGATTGTCCCAATCCACGTATATAGATAAAGTGCTAAAGAGGTTTAACATGGAGAATTCCAAGAGGGGATTCTTACCCATATCGCATGGGATTTCTCTCTCATAGAGTATGTGTCCAAAGACACAAGAGGAGAGAGATAAAATGGATTGTATTCCATATGCTTCGGCAATTGGATCAATCATGTATCCGATATTATGTATTAGACCAGATATTTCTTATGCTTTGAGCAGAATGAGTAGGTTTTAGTCTAATTCTGGTGAGGGTCACTGGATGAATGTGAAAAATATCTTAAAGTACTTGAAAAGAACTGAAGATGTTTTCTTGGTCCATGGAGGAGGTGGACTGAAAGTTCAAGGATATTTAGATGCTAATTTTCAATTACATCACAATGATAGTAGATCACAGTCAGGGTACATCTTCATTCTAAATGGTGGTGTAGTAAGTTGGAAGAGTTCCAAACAACCAACCATTGCAGATTCAATAATTAAAGGAGAGTACATTTCAATGTTAGAGGCGACAAAGGAAGTAGTTTGGATTAAGAAGTTCATCACTGAACTTGGAGTGGTTCCTAGCATTGTTGAGCCCATAGTATTGTATTGTGACAACAACGGTGCTATTGCGCAAGCAAAGGAACCCATGTCTCATCAACTATCCAACCATGTACTCAGGAAGTTTCATGTAATCAGGAAGATAGTGGAGCGGAAAGATAGCATTGGAGCGAATTCCCATGAAAGAGAATCTAGCAGATCCTTTTACTAAACCATTGTCTCAAAAGAGACATGATCAACATATGGATGGATATGGTATTTGATTTATAAGGGATTGGCTTTAGTGCAAGTAGGAGATTGTTAGTTTATACTCTTGGAGCCAATCAATTGGATGCAAATTAATGTATGACATTATTTTCAATTAATGAAAAGGCTTTATTTATCTTTATGTATTAATTTAATTAATATTTTATGTTTTGATACTAAAGGTAAAATCCTTAGAATCATTACTGTGTAATTGAAATTATGATGAGATCATAATTATAAGATTCAATTTATACTTATGTGTTATTCCTAAATATTCCTAGTTGTAGTTTCATCAAGACAGGATACTGTTGAAATGGTAAAACTAGCACACATTATGTTTCTTTCTTATAAAGAGAGCAATTGATCTCATAAATTAAAGTATAGAGATACCTAAACTAATTGTGGGTGATTATTAGAGAATAAATCACTGAACTGACCCGATTATGAGAATTCCGGATAGAATATTACTTATGTGTCTATAAATTATCTCATAATGATGGTTGTATAATTGATCCACAGACTTGAGATTACCAAGGTATCTAGTGTGAGAATTACTGTGTTTTAATGCTACTTATGAATTGTCCTAAGATAATTCAGTAGATAGTAATTGGATACAATATGAATCATATGTAGATAGTTAAATAAGTCAATATATGATTCGTCACTCTAAAGTAATTAAAGAGAATATTCTACTCTTCTTGATTAGTAATGATTTATGGAATTCTCTAACTAGAGTGAATTGACATTTGAAAACGTATTTTTAAAATTTCAATTATAAATCAATTACTAATTAGCAAGAACGAACATAAATGGATGATAAGAGTAGACACTGTATCCATACTCTGTCCAATTAGAATATTGAATGACGAAAGGATTAAATTATATTTCATAGCCATACATGGACAGGTTAAGTCAATTACTTTGACATTCATGATATTTGGGTAATCATTATATATTGCTAGACATCAATCATGATTTATGATTATGAATTGTTTAATTGGAGAATTAAAGATAAATTAAAAGAAGTTTTAATTTATCTAATTCTAATTGTGAATTAGAATTAGAATTTATAATTATTGCTAATTTATTAGGAACCTAATGGGTCTCACATCAAATAGCAATTTGTAGAAGAAAAATCAATTTAATTAAGTTGGACCTAATTATAAAGTTTGAGAAATTTTAGGGATCAAAGACGAGATATTTGATTTTATTAAAATTAAATTAATTATAATTATAATTTGATTTTAATTAAAGAAATTTAATTTTAATTAAAGACCCTTATGATTTTTCTATTTAAAAAAGGAAGAACAATAGAGAAGCTAGCACTTTGTCTTCTTCTTCTCAAATCAGTTTTGAGAATTGTTCAGTAGATACTATTATAGGCTAGACATTTGAACAGCTCGTGATTGATCAACGGAGAAAAGTTTTTCAAAGGTTTTTCAACAAGAAGACAAACAAGGTGCGATTTTTAAATTGTTTTATGTTTTATTCACGTTTATTCAATTATCAGGATCCGCTTGGAATTCATAAAAGTTTTTTTTCCGCTGCGTCAATGATTCGATTACGGTTAGATTCTAACAATTTCTTTTGCAATTGCTATCATTATAACGGCTCCACAAGCGAATACAAACGTGGTAGTGACCCATAAGAGAAATTATATAAGATTGATGCTTTGGTATTATTGGAATTTTTAATATGGATAGAGTGTAGAGTCCATTCATAAAAATTGATCTTAGGTCTACTATTGTCAAAATTCATAAAAATTGAACTTAGGTCTACTATTGTCAGAATAATTAGAACTAGTCATTTAGATAGTTGATCCTTACTATTTATAAATCCTTGAATAATTCCATATTTAGTCAACATAAAATTATTAAAGGATCAACTATCCCCCCCTTAAGTGTAACTAGAACTGGACATCTAGTTATCACTTGAAATAAATGTAGAGGTAATCGGACCGGATTACTAGGACTGGACATTCAGACGGATAATCAGGAAGTTAATAATCCGGACCAAACTTGCTCTGATACCATATTAGAATTTTTAATATGGGTTGAGTGTAGAATCCATTAACAAGAATTGAGTTTAGGTCAACCATTGACAAAATAACTAAAATTAGTTATTTGGATAATTGACTCTTAACACTTATAAACCCTTTAACAATTTCATGTTTAGTCAATATGAAATACTCTTAACACTCTCCCTCAAGTGTAACTGAAACTGGATATCTAATTGTTACTTGAAATAAATGCACCAATAACTAGACTGGGCTGTTAGGATTGAACATCTAAACAAACAACTAAAAAATTAATAATCCGGATTAAACATGCTCTGAGTTAGAGTGTAGAATCCATTAATGAAAATTAAGCTTGAGTCAACTATTGTCAAAATTACTAGTTAATAGTAGGTAGTCTATAATGGAGGTAGAAATATTATGTGCCAAGTTACATCACCCATACTGCTTATATATTTTCTATAATTGGTACAAAGGATCCTGCGTAGCACCCGTATGATGTGTCCATATTTTGGGCGGAGATGAAGCTCCTATTTCAACCACGGAGACCAACAACCGTAAGGAGACAAATATCTAACACGTAATTCCGTTGTGCTAGACTTCAGCTAGCATTGAGGAGCATCCTAAGCACACTCTTCATTTTCGGCCTTGCTTCTGGTGAAAAACAAACACAACTAACAGCAATCTTAAGGATTGCAAGCATCTGGCCTCTGACAGCAAGTGAAGTTGTGTTGACAGTAAGATCAAGGATGCGATCCCACCTATCTTGGCAAACGGAGTTACTTAAGATCCACTTGGCTAATTCAGTTCCCTCACTAACCGCTGGCTTTCCTGTCAAGAGCTCCAGTAAAATGACGCCAAAACTGTATACGTTCCCAGCCGTGGTTACCCTCATTGTATATGCGTACTCTGCCCACAGTATAAATATTCTTTCAGTTAATAAAGAATTAGATGTTATCTCTAAAGGAGCTATGGAGCTAGCAGTCAGAAACTCGAGAAATTTTAAGTATTTATAGAAAAACCTTTGAAGAGATTTTGCAACGCCATGGACTTGCATTGCGTCTCAATTACCAAGACAAGATCAAGGAGTTTCTCACCTGGGGGAACATAACCCACAGAGCCAGCAACAGTAGACAAGCTTCCAGTGCTCTTTGAGGGATCAATCACTTTGCAGAGCTCAATGTCTCCAACTAGAGGCTCCTTAAGTGACTTGAGTAAAATGCTTTTACTTGAAAGGTCAAGAAGAATAATTGGAGAGGAGGTGCTTCCGTGCAGAAAAGAAAGACCCCGAGCTATACCAACAGCTATACTGTAACGGCTAGGCCAATCCAAAACATCTCCAGATTTACAGTGAAGAATATCATGAAGTGTTCCCTCCTGAGCATACTCGTAGAAGAGATAAGCACTGTCAACTGTCAGTACATAAGCCAAAGGAATCATAATATTTGAATTGCTCAGCTTCCCTAGAACTTCCAGCTCTCTCTCAAATTTATCATGGCTGCCCAGTTGGAATATCTTGTCACTCCAGTTAAGCTTCTTCACAAAGTAACTGACCCCAGAAGGCATGGTGGATTTGTAATATGTGGAACACCTATTCCTCAGGAAAATATTTTGTAGATCAGCAACTGCTTCCATGGCTTTTGTGAAGTTAATGTTTGATCTATGAATTCTATTTGGAGTCAACAGATTGCCCTGGATGACCACTGGTGTTGGAAGATCTTCCCCTGAAATTGACCGCTGATCAACAATCTTGATAAACCGTCGGAAGAGTGAAAACACAAGAATCGCCACTACCCCAACAGTAAGAACACCAGCTACAAATGCAAGGATAACTGCTGAAGCAAGCGATTTACTCTTCTTTCTGGATTCTGGTATGGTTGTTTCTTTGGTAGGTGGGCTACCAATAAGTCCTGGATTTCCATCTACTTTTAGGGAAACATGTCGGTTAAAATTTGGAATGATTCCAAAGAGCTGGTTGTTTGACAGTATCAACTGTGTCAGTGAGCCGAGTTGCAAAAGAAAATTGGGAATCTCACGAGAGAATCTGTTGTTTGATAAGTCCAACACTTCTAAATTCTTAAGATTAGAAATAGTGTCAGGAATCCTTCCTTCAAATATGTTGCTACTGAGATTTAAAGCAATTTGCAAATTCTCTGGCATATTTGGAATCACCCCACCAAGTTTATTTTGTCCAAGCTGTAGTTCCAACAAAGAATCCATCTCGTCAATATTGCTTGGGATCAGACCAGTAAGATTATTACCCTGCAAATTCAAACGGGTAAGTCTGCGCAAATTTGAAATTGATGAAGGAATTGAACCGGTAAGTGCATTCCAGCTGACATTCAAGATTGACAAGTTCGATAATAGAGCAATTGCTGGAGGGATTTCTCCAACCAGCCCATTCACTTGAAGTTTCAGAACTTCAAGATTGCCAAGCTTACCCAATGTAACTGGCAAGGGACCTGTAAGTTTATTATAAGCGAGATTCAACAGTGCCAATTTCTGGCAAGAATCCAAGTCAACAGGTATCACTTTGGTCAAGCTATTGTTGTCCAGCTCCAAGTAAGTTAAATTCTGAAGTGCCGCAAATGAAGGAATCGTGCCATCGAGCTTATTGCTTCCCAACCGCAGCCTAAACAAGCTTGAGCTTACATTTGTGGGTATTGAACCATCCAACAAATTATAAGACAAATCCACAGAGTGCAAATTCGACTGTGATAGAAAATCTGATGGAATAGGTCCCATTAACTTGTTATAACTGAGATCTAAGATTCTAAGAAATGTTGTTATTCCACTGGGAATCGTACCATTAAACTTATTTTGGTTTGCTGCAAACCGAGAGAGGTTTGGGATACTTGAAAAAATTGCAGGAATTTCTCCACTCAAATTATTTTGAGAAAGGATCAAAATCTGCAACTTCCTGAGGCTTCCCATTGCATGAGGGATAGACCCAGATAGGTGATTGGCGCTAAGATCAACCAAAATCAAGTTCTTGTACTTTCCAATTTCAGGAGGAACCGTACCTTGGAAGTAATTGAGGGAAAGTTGAAGCTCTTCCAAAACCATAGACTTTCCGAGCTGTACAGGAACAGGTCCAGTGAAGGAATTGCCACTTAGATTCAAGCTTTTAAGGGCATTCAACTCATCTAAATGCGAAACAATGGTATCACTCAGATTATTGAAAGAAAAGTCCAGAGATTCTAATCCAGCAAAACCAATAAACATAGGCAAGCGACCATGAAGCTTATTCTTACTAAAATTAAGCATCTTTAACCCATCAATTCTTCCACAACCATTCATGAACTCATCTGGGATCGTGCTCAACATGTTGTTAGAGAGATCAAGATATTGCAAAGATTCAATATTGCAAATAGCAGGAAGAAAATCAGACGAGGAAAGCTCAAACCCAGATAGAGAAAGTTGAATTACGGTTCGGTTGTTGGAGCTGCAAGTAACCCCCTTCCACAAACATGGGTTAGGCTCTTTGGTAACATCCCATGGTAAAGTCGTGCTATGGAAGATTGAGAACATGGTGCTGTTTTGGCTTGCCGTTAGTTGAGAGAATACCAAAGGAAGCATCAAACCCAAAACAGATATAATTAAAGAGGGCCCATAGAGATATCTATTACTCATTGTAGCTGCCGTTGGAAAGAACATAAAATTTCTTAATCCTAGTTTGTGTCTGTGCCTAGATATGGCGAGTTTGGTCTTCTAATGCATATATATGGTAGGTCTGTCTGTAGCAGGTTAAGTTCAGAGCAAGCGTGGGAAAAACTCGAGAGAAGAACAAAGGGATAGAGTTATCAAGTTTTAATATTTTGAGGTTTGCAGGGAGATGAACCGTTATGGAAATGAATAATAATATCCTGAAAATGAATTGCGTGTTGTTGGGGTGGGGTTGACTGAGAACTTGAGCTTTTTCTTCATATCCTGCAAACTGCAAAGACTTGACTGAGTGACATAGACTCTTGGCAGTCACACTTTTAATGCAGTCATTGGCTTATACTCCAATTTGATATAATAATTTCTTTTTCTTCATATCCTGCAAACTGCAAAGACTTGACTGAGTGACATAGACTTTTGGCAGTCACACTTCTAATGCAGTCATTGGCTTATACTCCAATTTGATATAATAATTTCTTCAGTTCAACATCAAACATGTCTTTTTGACCGTGGAAACTTATAACCAAATTACACGCCAAAAAGAATATCTACCTTTGGTTAGTTTCCTCGACGTTTCGGTTTTGCCAGTGAAAATGGAGAAGTGGTTCCAATTTCCAAAAGAGATTGTGTTTTTCAGTTCTCTTCATTACGTTGAGCCCGGCCCAGGAGTCTAAGTTTTGGCGTTGTCGTAGGGACAGGCAGACGAAGCCGTTGAACGCTTTTATAGAAAGAAATGACTAATATTCTAAAGCTTTCCTGTTTGCTAGTGAATTAGAGGTCGATTGGGAAATATGGAAGATAAGAAATGACCTTAAAAAAGTTCATTTTAAGTTCGGCGTTTTATCTTTAATTTATCTTTCTTAATTAAAAAGGGTAAGGTAATTTTAATACGGGAAACTATATTTAAAATTTAAAATTTTACTTTTTTTAATAATAATAAAATGATCAAAAATTGTAATAAAATACACAAAATTTAATTTATTATAAAACTAATTTGCTATTAAGCTTACATGATCCTCACATCAGAAAGATCCTTTGACCTATTAGCATCTACGTGACAAATAATATTCTACATCAACTTAGAAATTAAAAAAAAAACAATAACCTTAAATTTTTACTTAAAACAAAAATTATCAAATTATCTAACCGGTAATATGCTTAATAATGATGCTCTTATCACATTATACAAGCCCTAAATTCCCAAACTTGTTAAGTCTAATCCTCACATGACCTATGAAATTCTTTTGTTTAATTCAATGGTCATGTTGACTACCACCTAATTTACATATGCTTGACCAAAATATGAACCCTCAAACAAAAGATGAGATTTATTCATAAGAAAGCACACAAACAAACAAAAACAATTTTACTTTAAAATTAGAACTTACCACGAAAACATAACTCAAGACACCATATTTATGATCAGTGAACAAAAAATTGATTCAACAAAGAGAACCTATATTAATAAAAGCAACCCAAGTTCTGAAATTAAAAAGAAAAAGAACCATATACTTGGAGAAAGAATGAAGGAGATCAGGTGGTGACTACAATAATAACAATATCTAGTACGAATCTTGCTGATACGCAGAATTTGGGGAAGTCCAGTAGTACGGAGCCTTACTCTTAACTAGTAGAGAGATTATTTTCAATTGACCTACTTGAAACTCCTAATTAGTAAAGAGACTATTTCCAATTGACCTACATGAAAAGAGAGAAAGTAAGAGAGAGAGATAGAAAGAGAGAGTGAGAGAAATAGAGAGAGAAAAATAGTAGTAGTAGCAGTAGTAGCAGTAGTAGTACTATCAACACCAACGCCACCACCATTACCACCACCACCATTATTATTATTATGATTACTACTATCCTTCCACTAATGTTTACATTTTATTATTAGTGGTCGTAGTAGTAGTCGTCGTCGTCGTCGTCGTAGTAGTCGTAATAGTACTAATAATAATAGCAGTCGTAATAGTAATAGTAATAGTGGTAGTAATAGTAGTAGTAGTAGTAGTAGTCGTCGTCGTAGTGGTCTTAGTAGTAGTAGTAGTAGTAGTAGTGGTCGTAGTGGTCGTAGTAGTAGCAGTAGTAGCAGTAGTAGTCATCGTAGTGGTCGTAGTAGTAGTGGTCGTAGTAGTAGTAGTAGTAGTAGTAGTAGTGGTCATAGTGGTCGTAGCAGCAGCAGTAGTAGTAATAGTAGTAGTAGTAGTAGTGGTTGTTATCGTCGTAGTAGTAGTAATAGTACTAATAGTAATAGTAGTCATAGTAGTAATAGTAATAGTGGTAGTAATAGTAGTAGTAGTAGTAGTCATAGTGGTCTTAGTAGTAGTAGTAGTAGTAGTACTAGTAGTAGTGGTCTTAGTAGTAGCAGTAGTAGTAGTAGTAGTGATCGTAGTGGTCGTAGTAGTAGTGGTCGTAATAGTAATAGTAGTAGTAGTGGTCGTAGTGGTCGTAGCAGCAGCAGCAGTAGTAGTAGTAGTAATAGTAGTAGTAGTAGTAGTGGTCGTAGTGGTTGTTGTAGTAGTAAAAGTAGTAATAGTAGTAGTAGTCGTAATGGTCGTAGTGGTAGTAGTCGTAGTAGTCCTAGTAGTAGTAGTAGTAGTAGTAGTAATAGTAGTCGTAGTCGTAGTAGTAGTGGTAGCCGTAATGGTAGTAGTAGTGGTAGCCGTAATGGTAGTAGTAGTATTAGTAGTAGTAGTAGTAGTAGTAGTGGTAGTAGTAGTAGTAGTCGTAGTAGTAATAGTAGTAGTAGTAGTAGTGATCGTAGTTGTAGTAGTAGTAGTAGTAGTAGTAGTAGTAGTAGTAACAGTAGTAGTAGTAGTAGTCGTAGTAATAGTAGTAGTAGTGGTAGTGGTAGTGGTAGTCGTAGTAGTAGTAGTAGTCGTAGTAGTCGTAGTAGTCGTAGTAGTAGTAGTAGTAAAAGTAGTAATAGTAGTAGTAGTA
>JANQAP020795475.1:0-12263 GCA_026874005.2 Erythroxylum coriaceum | reverse complement strand
TAACTATCAAAGAGTTTGTGTGTTAATCCACTTATATTCTGGCAAATAGGCATCATGAAACCCTTCATGATGTGTTTAAATTAAGAGTTAATTCAAGTGCCTAAAATAGCCGGGAACTAAGGGTCATATGCATAAAAGATCGAATGGAAAACAAGTGTGTATGGCCTATTTTAAGTAGGCCATGATCATGCCTCATAAGGCCACGATCGTGGCCTAAGGCGAGGTATGCCACGAACGTGGCCAGCAAGGCCACAATCGTGACAAAAGCTGCAAAGTGACATATAAATGAGTTCTTCACTTATGTGCAGCAAGTTCCTTCACTTCTTACATACTCAATTGATAGAGAAAGAGTTCTAGAAGAGTTCTAGAGAGAGTGTGAAGTGTTATTGAGTTATCTTCATGCAAATTTATACAATTGTTGTATAAATCTTACATGCATGCAAGATAACCTTGATCTATCTCCTATATTGAACATCTACTTGAATCCATCAAGTTTGGTGTTCAAAAACCCTTACATATTGTTTCATTTTCCTTCTTTGCATGTTCTTGGGTGATCAAGGATGAGTTTGGTGTTTGCAACAACCTAAACAAGGAGAAGAATCAAGATAGGAGGAGATACACAAAGTAAAAGGTTTACATTTCATGTCCTTTTATACATATATATGCATGCATGTTCGATCTTACAGATTAGGGTTGTCATGGTGTCGGAATCTTGATTCCAACACTTCCGCTATATCCGCATGCATGTGATGCATACAACCATGGCTAACCCAACTATATATATATATATATCCTTAATTGTGTGTGGCTCGTTACCAATGGCTATGAACATATTAGCCACTGAGCTTCATAGCTTAAGCTACTATTTTTCACTCCTCAGGTGCAGAATGAGAAGATAATTGATCCTTGTAAGCTTTGGCAAACTCCAAGATATCTACCTTTTGTAGCTAAGTTAGTTCGACTATATTTGGTAGCTTTATAAGCATATCAAGCATGAGCATTCATTTATATTTTGTATTACACTATTGATGTGACCTTTGATACGTATTAAAGTTATGTATAAACTCTGTTTGGATTAAGCAATGAATGTAAGAGTTGAAGAGGTTCCCTTGGTACATGTTCAAAACTATCTTCTTTGTTAAGTTGTTAATTATTGTTAGAAATGGAATAGTATGTTCTTAGATGGCCCTAGATAGATTTAAAATCAATTTTCATGCTAGGATTCATGTCTGTACATTTAGTGTTTGTTGGATTTGGGTCTTTTTGGAATAAATAAAAGCTCATAATAGGCAAAAGAATAAAAAAAGGGACAAAATTGCAGCACTACCCTGGTCATAATTAGTGACTTTAACTTCCATGAATAAATTGTATTCATCTAGGCAGAAATGGACAAAATTGTCTTCTAGAGAATTGTAGTTGTTCCTTTTAACTTTCCAACGGTATATCACATGTAATTTTTAGACTCCAAATGAAAGAGATATGGCCTTTACACGATAACGTCACTAGTGTTGGCAGAAGTTGCAGTGCTATCCCTAACAGAAATTGTGCCCTAATTTCAACAATTAAACCATATTAATATAGGTTGAATCAGACAAATTTGTCTTATAAAAGTTGTAACTTATCCTCTTAGCTTTCCAATGGTATAAATTTAGAAAGTTTTGGACATCAGAATTGAAAGACATGATTTTTATAAGTTTCAGTGACAAAACTCTTCACTCATCAAGGGTGCACGATCGTGACAGAACCCTTCACTCATCAGGGGTGCACTACCATGCATTAGCATGATCATGACAGAACCCTTCACTCAATAGGGGTGCACGATCATGCATTAACACGATTGTGATAGAAACCTTCAATCCCTCATGGTGCACGATCATGCACTAGCAAGATTGTGGCAGAACCCTTCACCCAATCCTATTGAAATGTAGCCATAAAATTAGTACTGAGACCCGAGCCCAACAATATGTAAATCTAGTCTAGGAAAAATGTTAAGTGGTAAGACAAGTTGACATGTGGAAAATTAGGATGACTAGACCTATGAACTAAGTGACAAATGGCATAAATAAATGAGTGACAAATGGCATAACAAATTAAGTGACATATGGCAGCAACAATTTAGTGACAAATAGACTAGTAACTAGGTGACATTTGGTAGCTTATGGAGGGGATAAGTGTCTTACCTGCCTAGTGAAATATGTCATTGAAACATAGAGACACTTTGTGCCTAGTTGAATTAAGCTAATGCATAAAGTGTTTCTTCTGGAACA
Source organism: Erythroxylum coriaceum (assembly GCA_026874005.2). Classification (NCBI taxonomy): domain Eukaryota; kingdom Viridiplantae; phylum Streptophyta; class Magnoliopsida; order Malpighiales; family Erythroxylaceae; genus Erythroxylum; species Erythroxylum coriaceum. Next base: position 9,996 of record JANQAP020795475.1, on the reverse strand, counting down.
TTCACCATCTTCTTCTATTCACTCCATTGAAACTTGCTTCTATCACTTCTTTGTATTTTAGTTTAAGTCTTGGTAAATTGCCACACCAAATCCATACTTTTACCCTTCATAAAGTTAAGTAAAGAACCAAAACATTGTTGTTCTTATTGTAATCTTTTATCCTTGTTTAAAAACTAACCTATTTACACCTAAATTTTAGATGATCTTGCATGTATGGAAAGCTAAGTTAACTTAATGAATTGAGCTGGAACTTAAGCTAAACAAGTAAGTAAAGTATTGATCTTTGTGACATATTATAATAGAAAGTTTATGATGACTAAATTAATGGATTCCAGGATTGCTGATGATGAAATTGTTGGAATTATGTAAATATAGTTCCCTAGAAAGCAAGTGTATTTACTTATAACTTAATTTCCTTCCAGTTACTTTTTGTAATGAAAATATTTATTATTAATAAAACAAAAGAGTTTGATTTTATAAGTCTGAGCATAATAAAACTAGTCATAACGTACTGAGATTCTTTTGTAAGTAATATACATATACATAGAGATGTATGGAAAACATGTATATTATTATAATCTAAATTAATTGATTCATAGTTGAATAATCAAGTTGGTCGCTTGATTATGGTTTAGACTATAGTGTTGCGATTTATCTCCATGTAAGTAAAGGAGTTTACTTCAAGGAAATGATGAGTTTATATCATGATAGTAGTTGACTATCGATAATGGCACTATTAAATGAATCTGAAATCACGTATGTTTTAAAGAATAAAGTAGGTCGTTACTTTAATCTTAAAACATACATTTTAGCATTTGCTTATTATGGACCACAATCTTGATGAGTGGCGAACTCATATGTGTTTCATTATAATTCTTTATATGATCGGAATGGATTTTTACAGAGTATTAATTTAGTGTCTGAATGCTGGAATTATTAATTGAAATATGTATCAGGGAACATTCACTAAAATAAAGAGTTAGTGATATCACCACTTCTAGATGTTTTATGGAGATTAGTGATTAAACTAGTGCAAGGAGTTTGATGTACTAGCTACCCATCAAGTCTTAACACCAAGATGAGATCTTGTATGTTAATCACTATATAGAGTAGAATAAGAGATTTAGAAGGAAAAACCAATATAAAGGTAAAACAGTAATTTTACCCTTTATTGTGTGGATGGCTATAATAAGGTTCATAATAGGGTTTGCAATTGGACATCTTATTTGAAATATGTGTTCTCATAATATTTAGTAATTCAAGTGCTTAACTAATTGTCTTTAATGGAATGACATTTAGTTAATAAGCTAGAATTTCTAGTGAGGTTAAATTAATTCTGGGCTTATTGGAGCTTGAATTATCTAAGTCCAATAAGATTCCCCACTTGGCTTCAAAGAAGGTTATCAAGCAAAGTAAGAAATATAAATGGAGGCTTTAAAGCCCATGATTGAATGTTGGGCTTGAACTAATTAATGGTTAATTAAAAGCCAAAATGAGCATTTAAAAATGGGTTAGAGTTTGGTTTAATTTGATTAATTAAATTAAAACAGAATTCTTAAAGAAATGGAAGGTGCAATTTTGATTTTTATTAGGGCTAAATGTGCAGCTGCACATTTAGCATTAAATTGATAAATAAAGATGGTATTTATCATGCTTTGTCATCATTAAATGGAGTAATGATCTTACCATTAAATGGTTTAATGATTGTCTTTTAATGATGGCATGTATTGTAACCTTTTAGCATTCATTTGATTAAAGATGAAAGAGGTGCATTTGATGGATCATCTTCCTTCTTTCATCACTAAAACCAAAATTGACATGTAATTTTAGGTTATTGGTCTTTTCATATAACCATCTTAAAACAAATGAGAAAGAGTCTCAATTAATGTCTTCTTTATGTTTGATTAAAGAATGAAGTGATGCATTGGATACTCTCCACTTCTTCTTTCTTTTCATGCATAACCGAAATTGACAAGGTGTAAGAGAGTTGTTCTTGCATTTTTTGGACTCTCTCTCCTTTCTTGCATGTGTTAGCCGAAATTTGCATGAGAGGTGTCTCATCTTTGGCTTCTTTCTTTTAAGAAAAATCTCCTCCAAATATTTCTTCTCCTTTCCCACCAAAGGATCTTATTAACCAAGTTGTCCAAGAAGAACAAGTGGTAGATCGGATTGATTGAGGGTACAACAACAAGTAGAGGATACATTAGCAAAGGAAAGGATTCAAAAGTAAGGCTAAAGAAGGAGAGGATAGCACAGGGAGGAGTTAAAGCTATAGTAAAAGGATTCGGTAATATAATCTCCATCTTATTCTTATGATAATTGTTTCCCATATACCGTATCATTATAGCTTGGCATATTGATTTGGTTATCTTGCTTCCACTATGTTTTGATTTCTAAAAAGGTTTTGAAATCTATCTTTTAGCCAAATCTTGCATGTTTTATTTTGCGATACAACAAAAATGAGTTCTAAAAAATGATGCTTGAATGATAGTCTTTATTTTGGTTTTTGATGCATGAAAGATAATAGTTTATGAGCTACCAATTGAATGATTTTGAGTTGGATTTAGAGATGAAATTGATAAGGAATTGGAGTATAATTAAGGTATAATTAATGGACTAACATGAATATGTTTTGAATTTTGTATAAAGGTGATAGAATCTGAAAAAAATTAAAGGAAATGGATGGTGAGTTTTTGGGTTACTCATCCCACGATCATGGGAAGGTTTGCCACAATCATGGGCAATGCTTTGTAATGATAATTTTTGTTTTGTGTAATTATTGAACTACATAAGGATAAGTCACTTTACATTGATGTATTTGGACTTGGTTGAGGCTTGAAATGAACCCAAATTGTTGTTTGATTAATTGGTTAAGGGTTTGATAAGTTTAGGTTGTTAATTGATGTTGTAACTTAAGGAATGGATTGTCTTGATATCAATGTATTGAAATCTGGAAATTATGAGTTGTTAGAGGAATAATCACGTAATGATTTGTGAAATATGTATGTATTGCATGAACATAGAAACACAAGTTGATCGTTAACATCCATACATTGCCGGATCATCAAGGCTATATCTTATCTGGAGTGTACTGTGAGTTAATCTAGATGTGTAAACTCAATTATATATGTTTCTATCTGATATGTATCTTGAATATGAAATGTGAGAACAACTAAATGTGAAATGTTAGAATAATTATAAAACGTGAGAACAATTAAATGTGAAGTGCTGGAATACTTATGAAAAGTGAGAAAAATTAAATGTGAAATGTCGAAAGGAATATGAAATGCGTGAGCAATTAAATGTGAATTATCGGACCTAGATCTGATGAATTTGATTCATATGACAGAAGCACATAGGAATGAAAGGTAATGAAACATGGCATATAGAATGATGCACTATAATGAAATGCATGATCAGATAAAGGAGTTATGACCGGAGTGACTAGTGTGAAAAGGACCTTAAAGCTCAGAAATGTGCATAAAGAGCCATAGGCTCAGTTATTATAGAGCCCGGTTTCCCCAATGGGTACCGAACATAATATGAAAAGATCTTAGTATCCACAACAGATATAGGACAATAAATAGGCACTCGGTCACAACAAAGTAAAAATGAATTGAGTCATATGTTCCTTTACATACACATCCTTATATGTATCATATGAATGAATTGAAATGAATTATTGAATTGTTTAAAATACAGTTGAAAAGTAAATGAGGATAAGTTGTGATATGAAATGTTAGTTTACTTGATATACTTATGAAAGTATAACAAACTTAATGTACTCGATACGGTATAACGAAATGTGATGTGATATTCTATACTGGATGATATGTAATACTTGTTGAATTGGGATATGACTTGTTTCTGTGTTTTTGACTTGAGTGAATACATCGATAATGGTTCACTCACTGAGCTCGCAAACTCATCAAAATTGCAATGTATAGCTATTGCAATTGGACAAGAGTTAGTGGTTGGGATTAGTTGTACCTGTAGATGTCTCTACTCATTATGCATCAAGAATAGCATTTCTCACCTATTGTCAAATATATACATGTAATCTCTAAAGTGTAATGACAATTGTGTTTTAATATGATTGTGAATGAAATGATTCAAAATGAATGCTTGAAATGTTTTTTATAAGTAATGCCTTAAAATGTGGTAATGCGATCGTCTTAATGTGTCATCCTCGTAGAGTATGTTCTCGAATAATCATCAATACGTTTGGGCATATGCTTCACGAGAGCGATATGTTACATTTTGTTATCAGAGCCTAGGCTTAGCATCTTACATAGGCACTTATCATAATATGTGTCAAGTTACAGGCATCTTCAACATGTTATACACTGTCAGTATCGATTAATGTTCAATTAGGCATGTAGAGGCAACTGATCCCTAGTCTTAGTTGCATTTAAATAAGTCACACGTATGAAAATTTGTTAAAAGTTTGAACTGTTAGAATCAATAAGAAGAATGATGATCTGTCAGAGTGTGAGAAAATGAAAGTTTGTTGATATCTTGAAATAAGAAATACTACATGGTTCGATATGTTAGACATAGACTCAGTGTATTTATATTTGTGGTTATATCATCGAATATGATATCAGTATTGTGCTGTGGTTGTATAACTTTAAATTGGTGTGGATGTGAATACATTTTCGTGGATTGAATAAAAAAAGAGATACAGGTAGAAAAGACAAGATTTAAAGTTTACAAGCAAAGTTGGAAGAAACCAAAAGTTACTATAACCTTGAGAGGTTAAACTTGTAACTAAAATGGTTATTTAATTATCGTGTTAAGGGTTTATGATTTAGTATAAGGTTATATCATTCAGTCTGATATTAGAATTTTATGAAAATTACGAATCTTATATTTTTGAATTAATTGAGAACATACTTATGTAAAATAAATGATAGCGATCATGTAGACGTCCTCATGGTTAAGTTGATCAGTTATTATGAATGCACATAAAATAATGTGGTTACCTTGGCAAATAATGTTATGAAACACATAGTTATTACATGCTTGGATATGGTACAGGGAGTAATCTATGACATAATGAATGTTTTTAAGTCTTATTCCCTATAGTTAAAATTCTGAGATGATTCAAAGTAGTGCAGTGGAAGCATGGATTTATATGGATGTATTGAAATGGTTACTACTAAGGATAAGTAACTTTTGTATAGTCATAAAATACTCAAATGTTGCCTAGAATCAATTGACATCAAGGTATCATCAACTTAAGATATTAATTAGTAACTTTTTGAAATAAATCTCTAGATAAGATGTAACGATCTTGATGGTACATACCAAAGCATAAGAGTAAATGAACATGCCTACAGCTTCATTAAGCGTTAGTATATAGAACATTTTGATCATGTAAGATATGATAGTAATTGATTTTGTTGAAGTATTATAAATGGATAAAAAGAAACGATGAACATAGTTGACTAAGAAAGATTTTGTGAACAATATAAGTAAATTTGGAGAGAAATGTTTTTATAAAGACTTTCACCAAACATATAGATAAAAAGTTCCATTTCTAGGAATGAATGAATATTGAATGAATCAAAAGTGAATATTAGAGTCGAATAGATATGAGACTCAGGCACAAGAAGTTGAATATACTATAGAGAGTGCATGTATTTTTTGATCATAAAGTATCCAAACTATGTTAATAGGTTCTTAAATTTGAGATGACAATATTGCTATTGCTAGAAGAACTAGACAATTTTGCTATTGCTAGAAGAACTTAGGTCCACAATGTATTCTATACTAGTATGTTCAGGAGGTACAAATTAAAATTGATGCATGTGTTACCAGCTTAGGAAGTTAAGATTGTAAATAATTTGAATTATGTGGAGAAATCAGTAAAAATTGTCAAATATCAGGATAAGTCACTGAGGAATCGAATGATTTGAGAAAATCATTCAAGAGAAGAAGTCAATTGGGAGATTGAGAAAAACATGAGATGGCATTACCCCATCCGTGGAATCAGTTAGTTAAGAATTTAGAGGACGAAATGCCTTAAAGGGGGAGAGTTGTAGTATCCCGTCTCTCAAATTGTTGAAGGATTTAAAGTATTAGACTGTTGAGTCACATAAGTGGCATCATATAGAATGAATTTGGTACATTTATGAAATTATTTTATTATTGTATTCTAATGCATAATATTAGCATACAACATGAATTATAAGTTAGACAAATTGCACTCAATTGATATATTCTCGGGTATGAAACTAAAATGAATGTGATATGAATGTGCATTTTTTATGTCTCATACTTTGGTTTACCAATGAAAAGAATCGATGGATTATAATTAATAACTTGGAATTAATTGTTACAATTGAGAGATTGACGAATTAATATGTATATCTAGTCTAGGAAAAATACAACACACCACTACCATAAAGCATAGGCTTGAACATCCATAGGACATTCAAGAGCGTACCATATGAAAATGGCATGTTAGAGCAATCACATCAACTTTTTATAGCATCTTACAGAATATAAATATTTCCAAAGATCAAACTCCTCATTTTCATTCATAAAATGAAACTTATTTACATTTTCATACATCTCATAATCCATGTTTATACATAACATAGCACTTGGGAGTTTATAGCTCTATACAAAAACTTTAACATGAAAGAGAAACTAAACAAAAGTATTCTATCTAAACTCCTTAGTATCAGCTGACCAGACCTTTGAGTCATTCCTATTTCCAAAACGCAAGTACTATACTTCTACTCTATCACCTTAAAAGCTAGGTGTCCCTTGCACCTGAAAATTAACATTGTAATTTTGATGAGTTTGCGAACGCAGTGAGTGAACTATCATTGATGTTCTCACTCATATCAAAACATGAAGACAATTCATAAGTAAATCATATCATCCAATATTGAATATTATGTCACATTTCATCATGCTTTAACAAGTACAACTTGTATACAATATTTCGCTTCACTATTTTAGAACAATCCAATAATTCAATTCCATCATCCATATGATACATATTAAGTTGTACATGCTAATGCACATGTGACCCCATTCATTTTTACTTTGTTGTGACCAAGCGCCAATTTACTGTCCCATATCTATTGTGGATACTAGGCTCATTTCATTTACTGTCCTGTACCTATTATGGATATCGAGCTCATTAGTTACTGAGCATATGGCTCTTTGCGCATATTTATGAGCTTTAAACTCTTTTCATATTGGTCACTACAGTTATAACTCCTTTATTTGATCACGCATAACAATATGATAGAATGCATCAGTTCATAAAATATGTTATCAATAACTTTCATTCAATGCGCAAAGTCATTTATCACATTCATCGGATATAAGTCCGACATTTAACATTCAGTTGAGAATATGTTTTCCATCTTCACATACAGAAAGCACTCCCAATACAATCCCAAATATCAAACTCCTCATATCGTCAATGTTCAGAATTATCACAATCATATAAGTAACGATTCAATAACTGAATTTTAAATAGAAACAAATCAATCATGGTGAGAATACATCTAGGTTAACTTACAGTACACTCCAGAAAAGCTATTGCCTTGATGAACTGACAATATTTGGATGCCGACGTTTGATTTGTGCCTTTTTAGTCATGCAATCATGCACATGTATACATGTCTTATTCAATGCATGCTTAATTGACTTTCCCAGGTATGTATCCTTAAATTAGATATCTTAACCATTCATCCATCATAACTTGGATATAACTAGTTTGCAATTAGGTTATTACCTCAAAGAAACTTGATTATTCTAAATTCATCAATTATACATTCACCAATCCTTTTCTAGCATTATATAATCACACGATTTTCCCAATTCTCATTCATTCATACCTAACACATCTTACTCATATCCTTTAGATCATAATTATATTCTTAAGAACACCTTTATTCCTTTGACAATTCTTAATTACTAGATTTAGATACATTATTATCAAACAATCATTTCCTTAAGTTATAACATCAATTAACAACCTAAACTTATCAAACACTTAACCAACTAATCCAACATCAAACTAGGTTCATTTTAAACCTCAATCAAGTCCAAATGCACCAAAGTAAAGTAACTTATCCTTAGTTGGTTCAATAATCACACAAAACAAAAAATCTCATCTCCAAAGCATTACCCAAGATTGTGGAGGTGGTTTCCACGATTGTGGGATGAGTGAACTGAGTGTTCACTTTCCATTCTCCTTCAATTTCTCCAAATTTTTAACACATTCATACAAAATTCAAAACATCTTCTTAATAGTTCATTAATTATACTTCAATTCCTCATAATTTCACCTTAATTCTAACTCAAAATCATCCATACAACAACTTATAAACTATTGTTGATCATGCACTCAAAAACAAAACATGATTGTATTTATTTATTCATTAAATTCTAGCACACTTCATCATCAACATCATATACAATCCATCATCATAATCTTTCTATTAAAGCAAGTTATAAAGAACAACACTTTACTTACTTGTTAAGCTCAAAAGCCTCCTCAATTCATCAAGTTAACCTAGCCCTCCAAACTTGCAAGATCATCACAAATTCAAGGTGGAATAAGTTAGGTTTTGGTAACAAGATGAATAGAACAAAATATTGGAGCGGCAAAGTGTAGAATTTTGGCAAACTCAAAGTTGTGAGGATTAGGTGTGAGTGTCAAAAATGAAAGAAGGAAGAAGATGATAACATGTAGCAAACATGAAAGAGAATATAGTATTTTATGTGTGTGTGACGTATGGGTTAGGTGTGTGATAAATGTTATGACACTTGTCATGTAAAGACACTTGCTACATGTCTTCTACTTATGCCACCAAATGTCACTTAAATACTTAGTTCATTTGCCACTCAATCTCTAAGCCATTTTTCATTCAATCTCCAAGCCATTTGTCCCCTAATTATCTAAGCCATTTGTCAATAAATCCTAATGCCACTTGTCACTTATTTTTATTGCCATGTGTCAACTTGTCTTGCCACCTGACATTTTTTCTACTCCAAATGTACATATTAATTCATCAATCTCCCAATTGTATCAATTAATTCCAATTTATTAATTATAATCCATCAAACCAAAATTCAAGACATAAATAATACAAATAATCATTTTAAATCTTTCATACACTGAAATATGTCAATTGAATGCATATATTGTCCTTGCAATGTGTATGAAATCAAAATTCATGTATATAGATTAATGATATGCATATGAATGAAATGCATTTCATAAATTCTCAATGATAAAACTCATGTGACTCAATAGCCTAAGACTGAAACCCTCAGTAATGTTTTAGAAACTGGTTATTACAAAAAATACCAAGTGGTAAGACAAGTTGAAATGTGGAAAATTAGGATGACTAGATCTATTAAATAAGTGACAAATGACATAGATAAATGAGTGACAAATTGTAGCTTCCCACTCCCGCAAGACCTGAACCCAACATCGATGGATAATGTCTGGGCTTGTGTCCCGCGAGGGTGGCGTGCTAAGACACTCACTCATTCGAAAATCGGTATAAAAACTTTTTTCTTTGTTTTCTTTGAAAACCACAATCACACATAAACACTTTCAATCATAGTAATAAGATCAACAATAATTTCATTAGCCATTTGGGCCCTTTTCACAAATACAAAGCACTTTAGTTGTTTCGGAATACAATTTTATACAAAAAGTTACAGAATAAACAATTCAATACAAATTAAGGAAATGCAATGCAGACGTGAACTGATCCCCACCTCTATCCTTCATTTGTATGCTGTAGGTATACTCCCGTTGGCCTAACGGGGCATTCTTCTAATTCTGAAAAATAATTGCAAATTTTAGGTGAGTTTTGCGAACTCAATGAGTGACCATCATCGATGGCTCACCCAGTCACATAACACAAAAATCACGTTATTGCACATCTCACATTATTTCACATTTCACATGCAATACACTTAATCATTCATATTATGCATATGCAATGCACA